>CM047813.1:69140360-69396475 GCA_026214975.1 Gentiana macrophylla | reverse complement strand
CTAGCTTTTGTTTTTAACTCACTATTGCCCCACGATTACTAACCTAACGAATAACTAGCTAAACAAATATGCAGAAAATAACTAGACAGAGGAGATTAATCCAATGCTAGGAAAGATTGAAAGCGATAAAAATAAACTAAAAGTGCAGGAAAATAAATTAACTAATCTAAACTAAGCTATGAGGATTGTAAATCAAGTTTATAAAAGACAAACGAGGATTGATCCACCTATCAACATGCATTGATCTATTATCTCGATTTTACGTGGTATTTACTTAGGTTGTGATTCACCTTACCTAAACATGAATTCCTAATTCCTTAGGCAATCCATCTATTAACCTAGTATCTTCCAATACTAATTTAACACGTTAAAAAAGATCAAAGGTGTCAACTTTCACGTTAACGATCTAGTTTTTAGACTTACTAACTTCCGTTAATATAAATCTAATGAACTATTCTTATCTAGGCCGTCCGACACCGTTTTCGAGGTCAAAATCCACTGTTTTCCCTTCCATTTTGGGCTCAGAAGATTTCAACACGTTTTCTTCCCGTTTTAGTGTTTTCTGTTTTTTCTATTTTTCGTAGTTTAGGTTTCTTTTTTTTGTTTCATACAATCTTTTTCTCTCTTCTTTTCTTTTCTCTAGGTTTCTTCTTTCTTGCTCAACATCTTGATCTTGGATCTCGGTTTATGCAAACTCGGAGTCATAAGGGACCACTAATCTACTCCCCTGACCCCGAGCGGACCATAATCCGACCCAATAGGCGGAAACTTCGTTTCGACAAAGGAAACGCTTTTGATCGAGAATTTGAGCAATATCTTGCAGGTGAAATCAAAGACATAGTAATAATGGCAGCAGAAGATAGACGGACATTGGCCGACTATGCCATGCCCGTCTGATCACCATCAACCCGGCTATCGTCATGCCTACCATTTCTTGCTCCAAACTTCGAGCTTAAACCCGGACTTATTCAGATGATGCAGCATGCATCAATTTTCCATGGTTTCCCATCTGAAAACCCCCACACTCACTTACACACATTCTTACAGATATGCGGTACTACCCGTATCCAAGGTGTAAGTGAGGACGCCATCAAGCTTAAAAGCGTTCCCATTTTCCTTACGCGGGAGGCACTAGAGTGGTATCACTCCCTCCCCTCTGAATCCATCACTATGTAATGAGCTCGAGAAGGAATTTCTAAGTCAATACTTTCCTCCTTCAAAACAGCATTGATTGTCTCGAACGAAATCTTCACATTCCGTCATTTGGAAAATGAGTCATTCTTTGAGGCTTGGAAAAGGTTTAAGTCTCTCCGCAGTTAGTGTCCCATCATGGCTTGCCAAAGCAAAGGCAAGTCCATACTTTCTTCAATGGATTGACCGAGCTCACCAAGGGCATGGTCAATAGTTCCTCAGTGGGGCATTTCTCAAGAAAACACTGATGAGGGGTGGGCGCTGTTCGAGGACATTGCCAAGTATAATTATGCCCCTCTTATCAAGCCATTCAAGCACCTCCTCCCTCCCAAGGTCGAAGAGGTGACTATGCAAAATCTCGTTGCCATGTTGCGAAGCAAATGGCAACCTCTCAAATGACAAATTTGCTCAAAGCTTCTCAAATCCGAAGTTCTCTGGCTCCTTCACCTTTCTGTAACTCTCAAGTTACAGATTTGTGAAGCTTCTTTGTCGCCGACCGCCATATATGATGGCCAATGTCAATTTTCTTCCCCTCCGCTTTCGGCAAGTCAATGTTGTTCATGACTATGGAAGATAATCCAATCGCATGCCAAGTATGTGATAGCATGGGGCATCTCGCTCGCTTCGTCCCATGATTGGGCGAATCGCGGAAGTCAATGCTTTCTCGCCGGACAAATCGTAGATTCAATAACCAATTCTCGGCGATCAGTTTCCAAAACCAAGGGTTTAATCGGTCTTGGATTTAATCCTAATTCGAACTTCAATAGAAACCCTGGTTATAATCGTAACCCAAGCTATAATTCTTCCAATCCACAGCAAAGGTTCAATCGTAATTGGCCCGCCAATTCTAATTTCGCATTCAAAGTCGCCAAGCCACCATTTCCCGTAACTTCCAAAACTCTCAAGGCACCTCCCACCGGGACGATATAAAAGCCGAATGGAATTCATTTCGGGAGGAGCAAAGCAGGCGATGAAAAGTCTTGAGAGGCAAATCGGGCAATTGGTGAGCGAATTAGCCTCTAGACCGTCAGGCGGTTTCAGCTTCACGGAAAAGAATCCAAGAGGCGGTCAAGTCACTCAAGCCGATTTAAGCAACGGCCAATGCACCGACCTCGTGCCAATAATGCAATACGGTAAAGAGGAGGCGGTCACGATGAACTTAAGGAGTGGTTCTCAAGTTGGTGGTCCCCACGGCTTCCTGAGGAAACCACTAGCCCCTCCGCCGCCGATAAGGCGGAGGGGAAATTGAGCACCCATCATCCCTCCATTTGCAAAAAGGCAAATCAGTGGTGATCCCGATAGAAGAAAGAGTTGAGATTCCTTAAGTGGTTGATCCTCGAGGAATAAAGAATCAATTGGAGGTCCTCGGTGGCTGATCCCGAGGAATGATGAGTTAAATGATAGTCGGTGGGTGATCCTCGACTAACAAAAAAAGAATGAAAAGACGGTTCGGTGGAAAGATTTGGAAAACAAGGCCATTAGTTCGCCTCAAGAAAGTATTTTCCGAGGAGGATTTGAAAAAGCTTCCGTTTCCACCGAGGAAGAGCAACATTCCATTGGTTGAAGACAAAAAGTACGAGAAGGTGCTAAACCTTCGAAAAATACTCGAGTAAATCGCCATTATCCGAGATCTTGGTCGAGATGCCTAGGTATACAAAGTTCATCAAGGATGTTGTATCTTCCAAGAAGAAGTTAGCGAGGAATGGATCAAGCAATTGGTGCGGAGTGTTCTATGGTCAATTATCAAGACTTACCAACCAAGAGAAGCGACCAGCAAATTTGTGCTCACATTGCGGATGGGAGGCCTAGTCTTCCCGAATTCCTTATGTGACTGGGTGCATCCATCGCCTTGATGCCATTATCCGTTTGCAATCAGCTTGGTTTACAAAGTCTTCTAGAACCCACTACCATGAACTTGCAGTTCGCTGATAGATCTTCAAAGAAAGCCTCAGGGATCCTAAAGGACGTATTGGTTCAAGTTGGTAGGTTTACCTTTCCCGTTGACTCCGGTATGTCTTAGATATGGAGAAAATGAAAATGTCCTCTCGATTCTTGGAAGACCTTTCCTATCTACAGCTAGAGCCCTCATCGATTGTGATGGTGGGAAAGTAACTATCCGAGTTGGTGACCAAGAGGTGAGCTATAGTGTTTCTAAATCTATTCAAGTACCCTCCGGTTCTCCAACCGGCTGTTCCATTGAGGAGACGTCTGATGACTTCAATGACTTCATGGATAAGCAAGTCTTGGCTGTAGAAGCAGAATATGAGCGATTGATTGATAATCTGAATAATCATGGTGTGGTCAATCTAGACCAGTTAGCAGCTGATTTTGAGGATGAGCTAAGAGAAGAAGCCTTGGCAGTAGGACCACTAAGTAAGCTCAGCGATGTTGAGTTGAAGAGTGGTGATCTTAAATCAAGTCTAGAGGAACCCCCTGAGACTTGGTTCAAGCCGTTGCCTAAACATCTTAAGTATGTGTTTTTAAGAGAAGGTGACAAGCTTCCTTTGATCATCTCTCACAAGCTATCTCGTATATAAGAGCTTAAATTGTTAAACGTCTTGCGCAAAAATGAAAAAGCCTTTGGATGGAGGTGGGAGATATCCGAGGATATCTCCCAACATCTCGTATGCACAAGATCAAGGCGAGGAGGGTGCAAAAGCGAGTTAGACAACCTCGAGAGAAGGCTCAACCCTCACATGCAAGAAGTAGTCAAGAAGGAAATCATTAAGCTTCTAGATATGGGTATCATATACGCCATTCGATGAAGTGAGTGGGTGTCCCCGACTCGTGTGGTCCCCAAGAAAGGTGGAATTACTATTGAAAAGAATGAGAAGGCGAAGAGATAGCATTGAGGCTCGTTACGGGATACAGAGTATGTATCGATTATCGAAAGCTCAATGAGGTCACACCGAAAGATCATTTCCCCTTCCATTCATTGACCAGATGCTTGAGCGTCTAGCAGGCAGGCACGATTCTATCGCTTCTGGATGGATATTCAGGATACTTCCAGATACCCATCGATCCTGTTGACCAAGAGAAGACCACTTTCACTTGCCCTTATGGTACATTCGCCACTGCGGATGCCATTGGTCTCAGTAATGCCCGGCCACCTTCCAAAGGTGTATGATGGCAATCTTTGACGGGCTAGTTGAAAAGTGCATGGAGATTTTTATGGATGATTTCTCGCCTTTGGTCAATCCTTCGATGACTGCCTCGATAATCTTGATCAGGTGTTATCCAGATGTGTGGAAAAGAACTTAGTACTTAATTGGGAAAAATGCCATTTCATGGTAGATGAAGGAATAGTTCTTGGCCACAAGATCTCAGCCAAAGGTATAGAAGTAGATAGGGCCAAGGTTGAAGCTATTGAGAAGATGAGTTATCCTAAGAATGTTCGGGAAGTCCGAGGTTTTCTCGGACATGTCGGCTTCTATAGGAGGTTCATCCAGGACTTTTCAAAGATTGCCAAACCCTGTCTACTTTACTCAAAGAAGACGTTACTTTTGATTTTGATGAGAATTGCAAGCGCGCGTTTGAGGAGCTTAAGAGTAGACTGATCTCTGCTCCAATTCTTATATCGCCAGACTGGAACTTACCCTTTGAGCTTATGTGCGATGCATCCAACTATGCTGTTGGTGCAGTCTTAGGGCAAAAGCTTAATGGAAAGTTCCGACCTATCTATTATGCCACCACACACCGAATCCTTCTCAAGTTAACTACACAACCACCGAAAAGGAACTATTAGCCGTAGTCTTTGCTATGGATAAGTTTTCAGAGTTACTTGCTAGGTGCTCAAGTGATTGTGTGGATGATCACGCCGCTCTGCGCTATCTAATGACCAAAAGGAAGCTAAACCGCGCGCTATCTGCGTTGGATACCGAACCTCCAAGAATTTGACGCTCAAATCAAAGATAAGAAGGGCAAAGTGAGAACGAGTGGCGGATCATGTCTCTAGGATGATAAGTGAGGAAAAGGGTGATCCTCAAGATATAGATCTTTACTTTCCTCCGAAAACATCATGTTGATCGATGGCGCTCTCACGATGTTCCATGGTATTCGTCCATTGTGAATTACCTTCATGCCCGCTACCTTGACCCCGAGATGTCGTATCAGGAGAAGAAGAAGTTCTTCTCTGATATGAAATATTTCGTTTGGGATGAACCTTACCTTTTCAAGATTTGCAAAGATGGTTTGCTGAGGAGGTGTGTTCCCGAGTCTGAGCAACGCGATATAATCGAGCAATGCCATAGTGGACCCACAGGTGGTCACTTTGGTCCTTGGAAAACAGTTGCGAAGATCTTTCAATCCGGTTTTTATTGGCCAACGATCTTTAAAGACACAGAAGCTTTCTGTAAAGCTTGTGATCGTTGTCAAAGAACCGGAGCTTTGACAAGGCGATTTGACATGCCTTTGAAACCCATCCTTGAATGCGAAGTCTTTGATGTTTGGGGCATCGATTTTATGGGACCATTCCCATCATCTTGTGGCAACAAATACATCTTAGTCTGCGTCGACTATGTTTCGAAATGGGTGGAGGCAATAGCCACTCCTCACAATGATCATAAAACGGTCATGAAATTCCTTAAGAAGAATATCTTTGTGAGGTTTGGATGTCCACGTGCCTTGATCAGTGATGAAGGGACACACTTTTGCAACCGACCTTTGGAAAAAGTCCTCGAGAAGTATGGTGTTCGCCATAAAACTGGCACACCATATCATCCGATGACTAGTGGTCGGAGTTGAGCGAAGCAACCGTAGTCTTAAGAAAATCCCGGAGAAGACGGTGAATAGTCATAGAAAAGACCGGAGTTCAAGTTGACGATGTACTTTGGGCATATAGGATCGCCTATAAGACCCCTATGGGTACATCGCCATATCAAATGGTCTACGGAAACCATGTCATCTCGCTGTCGAGCTAGAGCACAGGCGTCATGGGCTACTAAGTTTCTTAACTTCGATTCCCAATCTGTGGTAAACACCGCCCACAGTTAGCTTGCATGAGTTGGATGAATTCGGACTCCAAGCTTACTTAAAGCGCCAGATTAGTAAGGAGAAGATGAAACTCCTCCACGATGCCAAGATAAAGAAGAGAGAATTCAAGGTCGGTGAGCAAGTGTTACTCTACAATTCCAGGTTGCATTTGTTTCTCGGCAAGTTGAGGACACGTTGGTCCGGTCCTTTCGAGATTCTCCAAATCATTCCTCGGAGGTGTGCTAGAATTACGAGGTTATGGTGATCAACCGTTCCGAGTTAATGGTCAGAGGTGCAAGCACTATATAGGTGAACATAAAGAAAAGCCTTTGATTGTTAAATTCCTCGAAATCCTCGGGTGTGGGACTTCCGAAGTCAACCACTTTGACGAGTTTTCACCCGATTTGTTTTCTGAGGATGACGGTTGTGTTAAATCTGAAGATGTTCTAGCAGGTAGTGCTGATATGGAAGAGTTTGAAAGGGAGCGACAACTTAAACGTCATCAGAGGAACCGGAGAAGAAAGAATGCAGCCATGGGGAAACTTAAAAAGGTATGGAGAGCTTTCAAAGATTTAACTCCATGTGTTCGCTGCTGTTTCTGCGGCCACACTACTGATTCGAGCTTACACGAGGTAGTGGCTGGCAGAAAGGTTAAATGGCCTGATCCAGGCTGAGCTTCAAATGTGTCGAGCTAACGACATAAACCAAAAGCGCTACTAGGGGCACCCTAGATATCTGTTTTTTTTATTTTCTTTTGTTCTTCTTTTGTGTGTCTTAGTTTAGTTTTGGTCTAGTTAGGGTATTGCGTGAATCTGCTCCGTATTTGTGGTTGACGGTTGGATGTTCTGCACTTTTCCTTGGACGGTGATTTTTCCATCTAAACGATTATCTCTTGTGTTTCATATGATATAATTCCCCCGTCCCGAGATACTTTTCGTGTTTGTCAAGTGTGCGTGATAGTCTTGATAGCGTTTGTGAGTTTCAGACGGTGTCAGTTTTCCGGTGGATGGTCCACAATCTACTGATATCCTCGAGCATTCCTGGGTGCTGCGCATCATTCCAGAGTTGCTCCCATTCGAACGACAATCAGCTAAGTTCTTTCTTTCTTTTTTTTCTCGCACAACATGAGGACATGTTGTAATTTAAGTGTGGGGAGGAATAAGCTATGTATCTACCGCTCGCTTAATATATGATGTTTCGTGCAAAATGGGCTTAATTTTTGAACCCGTCGAAGTTTGAATTGGATCAGAGAGTTCAGACGCATGATGAACGAGCGTCTATCCTCCGTCCGTAGAAGCAAACGAGCGTCCGACCTTGTGGACGAGCGTACAGAGGAAGAAAACCAGGATTCCGGGTAGCGCTGAACTTCCAACGCAGTTCTTGATATGATAACAACCGATTTGACTCTCGACCTCAAGAGAAGAGTTGTAGGACTTGAAGAGAGGATTCTACAGGATTTTGAATCACTCCATTCCGACTTACGAGGCCCGAGATATGAGCGTTACAAGTTCAGAATCTGTTCCAGGAGGGCTGGACGGGCGTCCGACATTATGGACGGGCGTCCGGCCGCGGTTACTGTAGCAGCCGACTCAAAATTCTATAAAAACAGCAGCAGCCCCAACCCTAATTATAATTCATACGCAGCAGCTCCTTCCTTGAACCCTAAAGTCGAGTTTTGAGAGTAGCAGCCGGCCGGCTGAGCTCCATGCTTGGCCGGCCGGTGGTTAGATTAGGTGTTCCTCTTTCTTTTCGTTTATCTCCTCCTTCTTGCTCGAGTGTTGAGCAGCCATGGATGGAGCTTTGAAGCTTCCTTTTTGCAGCAGCACCTTATTTCTTTTTAATGGATGATTTTGTAAGTTTTATTTATAATTGTTTCTTTTTCTATGTTCAATTGTATCTTGCAATATAAATCGGAAGATGATTGCATGATTTGATGCTACCGTATGACGGAAGTCGGTGTAGTTTAGATCACCGTAGGAAAGTTTAGATTTTTAATCTATACATAACGACGAGTTTTAAATGTGTTTAAATGCGAAATCGAGATATTTACGTGATTTTATCGGTGTTTTATGTTTATTCGTATGATGTTACATTTTGCATGTTTCTATCATGTTGTTAGGTACGTCTCGACCAAGATCTCGGATAATGGCAGATTTACCTGAGTATTTTTCAGAAGGTTTAGCACCTTCTCGTACTTTTTGTCTTCAACCAATGGAATGTTGCTCTTCCTCGGTGGAAACGGAAGATTTTATCAATACAAAACAACAAGTAATAAACCGGTTAACCTCAAGTGCAAGGATCGTAGTATGGAGGCTAATGCCGGGTCGATCTTACGGGGAACTAGACGAATGTTAACCCTAGCTTTTGTTTTTAACTCACTATTGCCACGATTACTAACCTAACGAATAACTAGCTAAACAAATATGCAGAAAATAACTAGACAGAGGAGATTAATCCAATGCTAGGAAAGATTGAAAGCGATAAAAATAAACTAAAAGTGCAGGAAAATAAATTAACTAATCTAAACTAAGCTATGAGGATTGTAAATCAAGTTTATAAAAGACAAACGAGGATTGATCCACCTATCAACATGCATTGATCTATTATCTCGATTTTACGTGGTATTTACTTAGGTTGTGATTCACCTTACCTAAACATGAATTCCTAATTCCTTAGGCAATCCATCTATTAACCTAGTATCTTCCAATACTAATTTAACACGTTAAAAAGATCAAAGGTGTCAACTTTCACGTTAACGATCTAGTTTTTAGACTTACTAACTTCCGTTAATATAAATCTAATGAACTATTCTTATCTAGGCCGTCCGACACCGTTTTGAGGTCAAAATCCTTCGCTTTTCCTTCCATTTTGGGCTCAAGAGAAGATTTCAACACGTTTTCTTCCCGTTTTAGTGTTTTCTGCTTTTTCTATTTTTCGTAGTTTAGGTTTCTTTTTTTTTGTTTCATACAATCTTTTTTCTCTTCTTTTCTTTCTCTAGGTTTCCCTTCTTTCTTGCTCAACATCTTGATCTTGGATCTCGGTTTATGCAAACTCGGAGTCATAAGGACCACTAATCTACTCCCTCGACCCGAGCGGACCATAATCCGACCCAATAAGCGGAAACTTCGTTTCGACAAAGGAAACGCTTTTGATCGAGAATTTGAGCAATATCTTGCAGTGAAATCAAAGACATAGTAATAATGGCAAAGCAGAAGATAGACGGACATTGGCCGACTATGCCATGCCCGCACAAATCACCATCAACCCGGCTATCGTCATGCCTACCATTATCGCTCCAAACTTCGAGCTTAAACCGGACTTATTCGGATGATGCAAAGATGCATCAATTTTCCATGGTTTCCCATCCAAAACCCCCACACTCACTTACACACATTCTTACAGATATGCGGTACTACCCGTATCCAAGGTGTAAGTGAGGACGCCATCAAGCTTAAACTGTTCCCATTTTCCTTACGCGGGGAGGCACTAGAGTGGTATCACTCCCTCCCCTCTGAATCCATCACTATGTGGGCTGAGCTCGAGAAGGAATTTCTAAGTCAATACTTTCCTCCTTCAAAACAAATTTCAGTTGTCTCGAACGAAATCTTCACATTCCGTCAGCTGGAAAATGAGTCATTCTTTGAGGCTTGGAAAAGGTTTAAGTCTCTCCTGCGCAAGTGTCCCCATCATGGCTTGCCAAAGCAAAGGCAAGTCCATACTTTCTTCAGTGGATTGACCGAGCTCACCAAGGGCATGGTCAATAGTTCCTCTGGTGGGGCATTTCTCAAGAAAACACTGATGAGGGGTGGGCGCTGCTCGAGGACATTGCCAAGTATAATTATGCCCTCTTATCAAGCCATTCAAGCACCTCCTCCTCCTCCCAAGGTCGAAGAGGTGACTATGCAAAATCTCGTTGCCATGTTGCGAAGCAAATGGCAACCTCTCAAATGACAAATTTGCTCAAAGCTTCTCAAACCGAGTTCTATGGCTCCTTTCACCTTCACGTAACTCTCAAGTTCAGATCTTTGTGAAGCTTGTCGTCGACCGCCATATGACTCGCCAATGTCAATTTTCTTCCCCTCCGCTTTCGCAAGTCAATGTTGTTCATGACTATGGACAAAGATAATCCAATCGCATGCCAAGTATGTGATAGCATGGGCATATCGCTCGCTTCGTCCCATGATTGGGCGTATCGCGGAAGTCAATGCTTTCTGGCCGGACAAATCGTAGATTCAATAACCAATTCTTCCGCCGTATCAGCTTTCAAAACCAAGGGTTTAATCGCCCGGATTTAATCCTAAATCGAACTTCAATAGAAACCCTGGTTATAATCGTAACCCAAGCTATAATTCTTCCAATCCACGGCAAAGGTTCAACTGAATTGGCCCGCCAATTCTAATTCTCGCATTCCAAAGTCGGCCAAGCCACCATTTCCCGTAACTTCCAAAACTCTCAAGGCACCTCCCACCGGGACGATATAAAAGCCGAATGGAATTCATTTCGGGAGGAGCAAAGCAGACGATGAAAAGTCTTGAGAGGCAAATCGGGCAATTGGTCGAGCGCTTAGCCTCTAGACCGTCTGGGCGGTTTCACTTCACGGAAAAGAATCCAAGAGGCGGTCAAGTCACTCAAGCCGATTTAAGCAATGTACCAATGCACCGACCTCGTGCCAATAATGCAATACGGTAAAGAGGAGGCCAAAGGCGATGAACTTAAGGAGTGGTTCTCAAGTTGGTGGTCCCCCGGCTTCCAGGGAAACCACTAGCCCCTCCTCGCCGCCGATAAGGCAGAGGGGAAATTGAGCACCCATCATCCCTCGGCCGCAAAAAGGCAAATCGTGGCTGATCCCCGATAGAAGAAAGAGTTGAGATTCCTCAAGTGGTTGATCCTCGAGGAATAAAGAATCATTGGAGGTCCTCGGTGGCTGATCCTCGAGGAATGATGAGTTAAATGATAGTCGTGTGGTGATCCCCGACTAACAAAAAGAATGAAAAGACGGTTCGGTGGAAAGATTTGGAAAACAAGGCCATTAGTTCGCCTCAAGAAAGTATTTTCCGAGGAGGATTTGAAAAAGCTTCCGCGTTCCACCGAGGAAGAGCAACATTCCATTGGTTGAAGACAAAAAGTACGAGAAGGTGCTAAACCTTCGAAAAATACTCGTAAATCTGCCATTATCCGAGATCTTGGTCGAGATGCCTAGGTATACAAAGTTCATCAAGGATGTTGTATCTTCCAAGAAGAAGTTAGAAGGTGAATGGATCAAGCAATTGGTACGGAGTGTTCTATGGTCAATTATCAAGACTTACCAACCAAGAGAAGCGACCAGTGCAAATTTGTGCTCACATTGCGGATGGGAGGCCTAGTCTTCCCGAATTCCTTATGTGACTGGGTGCATCCATCGCCTTGATGCCATTATCCGCTTGCAATCGCCTTGGTTTACAAAGTCTTCTAGAACCCACTACCATGAACTTGCAGGTTCGTTGATAGATCTTCAAAGAAAGCCTCAGGATCCTAAAGGACGTATTGGTTCAAGTTGGTAGGTTTACCTTTCCCGTTGACTGGTATGTCTTAGATATGGAGAAAATGAAAATGTCCTCTCGATTCTTAGAAGACCTTTCCTATCTACAGCTAGAGCCCTCATCGATTGTGATGGTGGGAAAGTAACTATCCGAGTTGGTGACCAAGAGGTGAGCTATAGTGTTTCTAAATCTATTCAAGTACCCTCCGGTTCTCCAACCGGTCGTTCCATTGAGGAGACGTCGATGACTTCAATGACTTCATGGATAAGCAAGTCTTGGTGTAGAAGGAATATGAGCGATTGATTGATAATCTGAATAATCATGGTGTGGTCAATCTAGACCGCTTAGCGTACTGATTTTGAGGATGAGCTAAGAGAAGAAGCCTTGGCAAGAGGACCACTAAGTAAGCTCAACGATGTTGAGTTGAAGAGTGGTGATCTTAAATCAAGTCCAGAGGAACCCCCCAGTAGACTTGGTTTCAAGCCGCTGCCTAAACATCTTAAGTATGTGTTTTTAAGAGAAGGTGACAAGCTTCCTTTGATCATCTCTGCCAAGCTATCTCGTATAAGAGCTTAAATTGTTAAACGCTCCTTGCGCAAAAATGAAAAAGCCTTTGATGGCAGGTGGGAGATATCCGAGGATATCTCCCAACATCTCAGATGCACAAGATCAAGACTCGAGGAGGGTGCAAAACGAGTTAGACAACCTCGCAGAAGGCTCAACCCTCACATGCAAGAAGTAGTCAAGAAGGAAATCATTAAGCTTCTAGATATGGGTATCATATACGCCATTCTTCGATAGTGAGTGGGTGTCCCCGACTCTGTGGTCCCCAAGAAAGGTGGAATTACTATTGAAAAGAATGAGAAGGGCGAAGAGATAGCATTGAGGCTCGTTACGGGATACAGAGTATGTATCGATTATCGAAAGCTCAATGAGGTCACACCGAAAGATCATTTCCCCTTCCATTCATTGACCAGATGCTTGAGCGTCTAGCAGGCACGATTCTATCGCTTCTGGATGGATATTCAGGATACTTCCCAGATACCCATCGATCCTGCTGACCAAGAGAAGACCACTTTCACTTGCCCTTATGGTACATTCGCCACAGCGGATGCCATTTGTCTCTGTAATGCCCCGGCCACCTTCCAAAGGTGTATGATGGCAATCTTTGACGGGCTAGTTGAAAAGTGCATGGAGATTTTTATGGATGATTTTCGCCTTTGGTCAATCCTTCGATGATCGCCTCGATAATCTTGATCAGTGTTATCCGGATGTGTGGAAAAGAACTTAGTACTTAATGGGAAAAATGCCATTTCATGGTAGATGAAGGAATAGTTCTTGGCCACAAGATCTCAACCAAAGGTATAGAAGTAGATAGGGCCAAGGTTGAAGCTATTGAGAAGATGAGTTATCCTAAGAATGTTCGGGAAGTCCGAGGTTTTCTCGGACATGTCGGCTTCTATAGGAGGTTCATCCAGACTTTTCAAAGATTGCCAAGCCCCTGTCTACTTTACTCAAAGAAGACGTTACTTTTGATTTTGATGAGAATTGCAAGCGCCGCGTTTGAGGAGCTTAAGAGTAGACTCGATCTCTCGCTGCTCCAATTTTATATCGCTGATCGAACTTACCTTTGAGCTTATGTGCGATGCATCCAACTATGTTGTTGGTGCGCCTTAGGCAAAAGCTTAATGGAAAGTTCCACCTATCTATTATGCCGCCACACATCGAATCCTTCTCAAGTTAACTACACAACCACCGAAAAGGAACTATTAGCCGTAGTCTTTGCTATGGATAAGTTTCGTAGTTACTTGCTAGGTGCTCAAGTGATTGTGTGGATCGATCACGCCGCTTGCTCGCTATCTAATGACCAAAAGGAAGCTAAACCGCGCTACTGCGCTGGATATCGACCTCCAAGAATTTGACGTTCAAATCAAAGATAAGAAGGCGGTGAGAACGAGTGGCGGATCATGTCTCTAGGATGATAAGTGAGGAAAAGGTGATCCCGAAGATATAGATCTTTACTTTCTCTAGAAAACATCATGTTGATCGATGGTCGCTCTCCCGATGTTCCATGGTATTCGGCCCATTGTGAATTACCTTCATGCCCGCTACCTTGACCCCGAGATGTCGTATCGGGGAGAAGAAGAAGTTCTTCTCGATATGAAATATTTCGTTTGGGATGAACCTTACCTTTTCAAGATTTGCAAAGATGGTTTGTCGAGGAGGTGTGTTCCCGAGTCCGAGCAACGCGATATAATCGAGCAATGCCATAGTGGACCCTGTGTGGTCACTTTGGTCCTGGAAAAAAGCCATTGCGAAGATCTTTCAATCCGGTTTTTATTGGCCAACGATCTTTAAAGACACGAAGCTTTCAGAAGCTTGTGATCGTTGTCAAAGAACCGGAGCTTTGACAAGGCGATTTGACATGCCTTTGAAACCCATCCTTGAATGCGAAGTCTTTGATGTTTGGGGCATCGATTTTATGGGACCATTCCCATCATCTTGTGGCAACAAATACATCTTAGTCTCGCGTCGACTATGTTTTGAAATGGGTGGAGGCAATAGCCACTCCTCACAATGATCATAAAACGGTCATGAAATTCCTTAAGAAGAATATCTTTGTGAGGTTTGGATGTCCACGTGCCTTGACTGATGAAGGGACACACTTTTGCAACCGACCTTTGGAAAAAGTCTCGAGAAGTATGGTGTTCGCCATAAACCGGCACACCATATCATCCGATGACTAGTGGTCAAAGTGAGCGAAGCAACCGTGAGTCTTAAGAAAATCCCGGAGAAGACGGTGAATAGTCATAGAAAAGACCTGAGTTCAAGTTGGACGATGTACTTTGGGCATATAGGATCGCTTATAAGACCCCTATGGGTACATCGCCATATCAAATGGTCTACGGAAACCATGTCATCTGCTCGTCGAGCCAGAGCATTGGCGCATCGGGCACGAAGTTTCTTAACTTCGATTCCAATCGTGGTAAACACCGCCACAAAGATTGTAATGAAATGGATGAATTCAGACTCCAAGCTTACGTAAAGCGCCAGATTAGTAAGGAGAAGATGAAACTCCTCCACGATGCCAAGATAAAGAAGAGAGAATTCAAGGTCGGTGAGCAAGTGTTACTCTACAATTCCAGGTTGCATTTGTTTCTGGCAAGTTGAGGACACGTTGGTCGGTCCTTTCGAGATTCTCCAAATCATTCCCGGAGGTGTGCTAGAATTACGAGGTTATGGTGATCAACCGTTCCGAAAGTTAATGGTCGAGGTGCAAGCACTATATATGTGAACATAAAGAAAAGCCTTTGATTGTTAAATTCCTCAAATCCTCGGGTGTGGGACTTCAAGTCAACCACTTTGACGAAGTTTTCACCCGATTTGTTTTCCGAGGATGACGGTTGTGTTAAATCAAGATGTTCTAGCGGTGTAGTGCCGATATGGAAGAGTTTGAAAGGGAGCGACAACTTAAACGCCATCGAGGAACCGGAGAAGAAAGAATGCAGCCATGGGGAAACTTAAAAGGTATGGAGAGCTTTCAAAGATTTAACTCCATGTGTTCATTTCGTTGTTTCTGCGCCACACTATCGATTCGAGCTTACGAGGTAGTGGTCGCGAAAGGTTAAATGGCCTGATCCAGCCGAGCTTCAAATGTGTCGAGCTAACGACATAAACAAAAAAGCGCTACTAGGGGGCACCCTAGATATCTGCTTTTTTATTTTCTTTTGTTCTTCTTTGTGTGTCTTAGTTTAGTTTTGGTCTAGTTAGTGGTATTGCGTGAATCATCTCCGTATTTGTGGTTGACGGTTGGATGTTCTCGCACTTTTCCTTGACGGTGATTTTTCCATCTAAACGATTATCTCTTGTGTTTCATATGATATAATTCCCCCTGTCCCGAGATACTTTTCGTGTTTGTCAAGTGTGCAGGATAGTCTTGATAGCGTTTGTGAGTTTCGAGACGGTGTCGGTTTTTCCGTGGATGGTCCACAATCATCGATATCCTCGAGCATTCCCGGGTGCCGCGATCATTCCAGAGTTGCTCCCATTCGAACGACAATCAGCTAAGTTCTTTCTTTCTTTTTATTTCTGCACAACATGAGGACATGTTGTAATTTAAGTGTGGGGGAGGGGAATAAGCTATGTATCTACCGCTTGCTTAATATATGATGTTTCGTGCAAAATGGGCTTAATTTTTGAACCCGGCGTCGTAAGTTTGAATTGGATCGTAGAGTTCAGACGCATGATGAACGAGCGTCTATCCTCCGTCCGTAGAAGCAAACGAGCGTCCGACCTTGTGGACGAGCGTCCAGAGGAAGAAAACCAGGATTCCGGGTAGCGCTGAACTTCCAACGCAGTTCTTGATATGATAACAACCGATTTGACTCTCGACCTCAAGAGAAGAGTTGTAGGGCTTGAAGAGAGGATTCTACAGGATTTTGAATCACTCCATTCCGACTTACGAGGCCCGAGATATGAGCGTTACAAGTTCAGAATCTGTTCCAGGAGGGCTGGACGGGCGTCCGCCGCGTTATCAGAAAGTGTACCGACTCAAAATTCTATAAAAACAGCAGCAGCCCCAACCCTAATTATAATTCATACGCAGCAGCTCCTTCCTTGAACCCTAAAGTCGAGTTTTGAGAGTAGCAGCCGGCCGGCTGAGCTCCATGCTTGGCCGGCCGGTGGTTAGATTAGGTGTTCCTCTTTCTTTCGCTTATCTCCTCCTTCTTGCTCGAGTGTTGAGCAGCCATGGATGGAGCTTTGAAGCTTCCTTTTGCAGCAGCACCTTATTTCTTTTAATGGATGATTTTGTAAGTTTTATTTATAATTGTTTGTTTTTTTCTATGTTCAATTGTATCTTGCAATATAAATCGGAAGATGATTGCATGATTTGATGCTACCGTATGACGGAAGTCGGTGTAGTTTAGATCACCGTAGAAAGTTTAGATTTTTAATCTATACATAACGACGAGTTTTAAATGTGTTTAAATGCGAAATCGAGATATTTACGTGATTTTATCGGTGTTTTATGTTTATTCGTATGATGTTACATTTTGCATGTTTCTATCATGTTGTTAGGTACGTCTCACCAAGATCTCGGATAATGGCAGATTTACTCGAGTATTTTTCGAAGGTTTAGCACCTTTCGTATTTTTGTCTTCAACCAATGGAATGTTGCTCTTCCTGGTGGAAACGGAAGATTTTATCAATACAAAACAACAAGTAATAAACCGGTTAACCTCAAGTGCAAGGATCGTAGTATGGAGGCTAATGCCGGGTCGATCTTACGGGAACTAGACGAATGTTAACCCTAGCTTTTGTTTTTAACTCACTATTGCCACGATTACTAACCTAACGAATAACTAGCTAAACAAATATGCGAGAAAATAACTAGACAGAGGAGATTAATCCAATGCTAGGAAAGATTGAAAGCGATAAAAATAAACTAAAAGTGCAGAAAATAAATTAACTAATCTAAACTAAGCTATGAGGATTGTAAATCAAGTTTATAAAAGACAAACGAGGATTGATCCACCTATCAACATGCATTGATCTATTATCTCGATTTTACGTGGTATTTACTTAGGTTGTGATTCACCTTACCTAAACATGAATTCCTAATTCCTTAGGCAATCCATCTATTAACCTAGTATCTTCCAATACTAATTTAACACGTTAAAAAAGATCAAAGGTGTCAACTTTCACGTTAACGATCTAGTTTTTAGACTTACTAACTTCCGTTAATATAAATCTAATGAACTATTCTTATCTAGGGTGATCTATGCTATTCAAGATTTCCATCAAACAATAACATATCAAGCATACAACATATCTCCCAATATAATTGCATTAAAACAAGAATATGCATAGATAAGAAACAACCGTAGTAAATACTCACAAGAAAAGTCTAAATAAATAGATCAATTCAATGTCGATGGCTTCACAATTCTCGTTTGAAGGAGGTTCTAGCCTCGAGCATCCTCAAGAACCTGGAAAAGCGTAAAAATAACATACTACTAGCCTACTTTGATCGAATTTAAAGTTGCATAAAATCGAAATAAAAAGTGTAAAATCGCACCAAAGCTGCCCCTAGAAATTTAGGGTTCGAATTGTATGTTTAGGGTTTGGGAAATCGCGCCTATTTATAGATTTTTAGGTCGGTTTCGCTGAGTCGGTGCCGTGGACGCCCGTCCACTATCTTGGACGCTCGTCCAGCCTCTATGAACGGAGAATGAACGCTCGCTCGTAACGCGTCTGAACTCTCTGAATGTAAAATACGATTCTGGACGCCAGTTCACTTTTATGGACGCCCGTCCACTACTCAGCTCCAGTATTTTGCTCATAACTTCACTTCTAGGGCTCCGAATGAGGTGATTCAACATGCGTTGGAAAGCTATTTCAATCCTCTACAACTTTCATCAAGACAACTTTCCCTGAAAGTGCCTACAAGTGTGGACAAAATCCCCATGAAGTGCCTGGTTCCGGTTTCTTCAATGATTCTTCACTTAAACATCTTTCAACTCTTCCATCTTCATGTGATCATCGTTTAAGCTCCTTACTCATCATGAAAACGCATCTAACAACATGATAGAAACATGCAAAATGTAACATCATACGAATAAACATAAAACACCGATAAAATCACGTAAATATCTCGATTTCGCATTTAAACACATTTAAAACTCGTTTGCTCAATAATTCGATAAAACCAACACTTTTCTATAAAAAGTACTAAAATACCAAGGATATTGTTACGGGAATAACGTCATATAAATCATAAATTTCACCCTTAACAGGAATCCATATGGTGCCGGAACTAAACGCATCAAAAGCTAATTCAAGACTTTGTCACATAAGGTTAAGCAGTAAGGACATGATTATAAAACCTGAAACCAAGCTGACATGATAAAACAGTATAAATGGAATAAACAGGTCAAACGACGCTTGACACCCCGTGAACGCGACGTTTGCCTCGAACGAACGCCATCGCTTCCCAAACGCCGCTCGTGAAAAGTAGCCACATACTGTATCAATTGTCAAACCCTCAAACGCTCGTCCATAAACCCCAAACGTTCGTTTGAGTTCGAACGACCGTCCATCCTCTTCAAACGCTCGTTTTCCTGGGTTTTCCCTAGAAATCAGAATCGTCAATATACGATTTCCAATCCAATTCCACCCCAAACTCCAACTTAAGCAGATCATAAGCAATGAAAATAAACATACAAATTGCTCTATAACTTTACAACCCTTAATCATACGATAAGAACACCATGTTACCTCATTTTGCATGGTACTACGATCCAAAGCTTTAACCCGTCAAAGGTTTAACCTTTAACTTCGACCTATAAATGATAAATCCAAATCGATCACTACGATGTTTAAACTCGTAAAAAACACGGCTTTAACAATGATGATGACAAACCATAATATCAAGAACGATGAGGGAAAAACTTACGTTAACGGATTTAGGATTGTCGGTATCAAAAGCTTCCTCGCGTCTCGCAGATGATCCTTTCTCTTGAGACGCCTCTGCGTTTTTATCAACGGATTAGCTCTCTTAGATTGAAGAGTTCCTCTTCCTAGATCTTGAAAACTCATAGCGTCTTCTCGATTTCTTTCTCGATAAATTAGGCGTGTATTGTGTCGCCTATTGGGATTAAAAATCCCTCTTATACTCCATAATTAAATCTAATTATTTCCTATTAATTAAATCCAATTAAATCATTTTCCTTTTCTTCTCCCTTTTTCTTTTAATCCTTTAATACAAAACATAATATTCAGCTTTTTCATGTAAAGACAAGAATGCCCTTTTAGAAAAATTGGGATATTACAGTTATCATATAACAATTCATAATTGGTTCTTTAAAGGAACAAATGTATGACAACAGAAAAGCCATTTAATATATGCAAAAACATAAAGAAATAGTAGAAATGATCCGACCCAGTCGGATCAGGTCCAACCCAATTGGGTTTAGGACACTATTTCAACAGCTACTTTTATTCGTTTTCGCACAATTGTTGAAAAATATTTTCAGCAGCCCATTAAACTCCTATATTCTGATAATGGTGGTGAATTCATCTCTTTACGTGACTACCTTGCCACGAACAGCATCTCATTTTTTTACCACATCTCCCCACACACCCGAACACAACGGACTCTTTGAACGTCGTCACTTACACATAGTTGAAACCGGTTTCGCCCTTCTCTCTCATGCTTCTCTTCCTCTTACCTTCTAGCTATATGCTCTCTCCACTGCGGTCTATCTTTTTAATTGTATGCCCACTCCCGTTCTTAAAATGAAATCTCCTTACAAGTCCATTTTTCATGAGTCTCCTAACTACGTGTCTTTGCTATCCTTGGTTACGTCTCTACACCGAGCACAAACTTCAACCCTGCTCCAAACCATGTGTCTTCCTAGGCTACGCCTTAATCAACGTGCCTACTATCGCATTTACGACACCACCTGACTCCCGCCTCTATGTCTCTCTCGTCAAGTTATGTTTGTTGAAACAGCTTTTTCCCTTTGCTACTCCCTCTCCCGCTCATGACCCGCCCCTCTTCCTAACTCTCGCTTGATTCCCACACCACCATCGGGCCCCTTAGTGACCTCCCTACTACTCCCGACCCTTCTCCCACACCTACATCTTCCCCCTCTCCCCGCCCTCCCCTCTGCGCCCCCCCACCACCTCCTCACAGACCGACTCATACTATGCGTACTCGTGTCCAAAACAATATCCATAAACCCATTCAAAACTCAATCTTCATGCTCACTGCCTCCTCCCACTAACATCGAACTACGATATCTCCTATGCTCTTAAACATCCCAAATGGAGAAATGCCATGCAAGAGGAATATGACGCTTTAGTGCGTAATGATACCTAGGAACTTGTTCCACCTGATCCCTCGTACAATGTTATTGGTTCAAAGTGGATTTTCCGGTTGAAACATAATACGGATGGTTCGATTGATAGCTACAAGGCTCGTCTTATGGCTAAGGGTTTTGCCCAAAGGCCGGGTGTTGATTACTATGAGACGTTTAGCCCAGTGGTTAAACCCACTACTATCTGGGTTGTTCTTTCCCTTGCTCTATCGCTGGGGTGGTCCTTACGCCAACTTGATATCAATAATGCATTTCTGCAGGGCACCTTCAAAAAGACGTTTATCTTGCTCGGCCTGTTGGCTTTGTTAGTTGTTTGCAAGCTTCACAAAGCTATTTATGGTATAAAACAAGCTCTCAGGGCGTGGTATGATGAGCTTAAAGGTTTTCTATTCTCTTGTAATTTCAGGAATGCACAGGCAGATACCTCGTTATTCATTTATAATTCTGGTGGTATCATTCTATATGTTTTGGTATATGTTGATGACCATATTATTACAGGCAATGATTTTGCCAATCTTGAGAAGTTTATAGCCTTGTTAGGGGGCCTCTTTGCCCTCAAAGATCTTGGTACACTATCCTATTTTTTGGGCATTGAGGTTGTTCAGAATTATGCAGGTTTCATTCTATCTCAGAAACGTTATGCCACTGAGATACTCGCCAAACTCCAGATGCATCAGGCTAACGTTGTGGCCACTCTGTTACCTCATGATATTTCAGGTTTAACCACTCAATCAGGCACTCCCCTCACTGATCCATCTCATTATCATATAGTTCTTGTCGGGTCTTCAATATCTCATTTTTACTCGTCGGATTTAGCCTTTGTGTCAACAAACTATCTCGGTTTATGCATTGTCCAACCGACCGCATTGGGCCCACGTCAAACGTATTTTGTGCTATTTGACTCGGCACTCTTGATTATGACCTTCGATTTATCGGCGCCTCCTTCATCCTCCATGCATTCTCTCGATGTTGACTGGGGTGGTAATAAGGATGATTACTCTTCTACCAGTGCCTATGTCACATACATTGGACGTAATGCTGTCTCTTAGAGATCGAAGAAACAATCCACTATTACCCGGTCAACTACTGAAGCTGAATATCGCTCTGTTGCGTCTAACACTGCAGAACTAAATTGGGTGACTTATCTTCTTCATGATCTTGGTTTTCCTATCTCACAAGCACCAGTCATTTATTGTGACAATCTTGGTACTACTCCCAGTTCTGTGCAAACCCCAGTCTTTCACTCTCGCATGAAACATGTGGCCATTGATTATCATTTTATTCGTAATTAGGTTCAGTGGGGCTGGCTTTGAATTGCGCATGTTAATGCCCAAGATTACCTTGCTGACTGCCTTACCAAACCTCTACCGTGACCAGCTTTTCATAAGAAACGTACCAAGTTAGGTCTCGTTCGTCGCCCAACTTGAGGGGTGGTAATAGAAGATAAACATTGTTTGTAATATAAAGATAAGAGATAGCTAAGAGATAATTGTATTTTTTATTATATTTTGTATTTAGATAATATACCTTTGGTATGTTCCATTGTACCTATAAATGTACGTTGTACCACAACCAATTCAATTGTGAATAATACATCATAATTTCTCTTAATCTCTTAGAATATATTATCACTAGAGATTTTACAGACTCTGCAATTGCCTAAGGCAATTGCTCAAATCTACTGCTGCTTCTACTGCAAATGTTCTAGGTTACAAGAGATGTGTATTTATAGCCACAAAAACTAGACATAGCCGCCATAAAGACATACTAGCATAATGACTAAAATACCCCAGATGTGAACTCAGCTCAACTGACTCTACCAGACGTAACCATGTTGACATTTGCCCAAACTGAGATTTGCCCAAAGCTGAGATTTGGCAAAACTGACTTCTGCCCAAAAAATGACTCTTGCCAAAGCTGACTCTTGCCAAAACTCACTTTGCTCAAAGTTGACTTTTTCTCAGCTTAGTAGTTAGCTTAGCATAGTATTCAGCTTTGTATAAGAGGTCAAGTCACATTTCCTAACACAATTGTTTCCTGATTTTTTTCATTGTCAGTGCCACATGGAGGAATTTTTCCTACAAAAGTCGATTTTCCCCCAAATTCAGCCGACTAGAATTGCCAAAACGAAAAAAACAAGTTACATGACTAAAATTGTTAAAATTGTAATTGGAGCAAAACAATACAAACACGCCAATTAATCCAAGTTACGTGACTAATTTTGCCTTTTGGGGTCCTTTATATTTGTTCTCCTTATTAAAATATCCCATTGGACTTGTATATTGTGCTGGCAGGAGAATACGCGGGTCTAACAGGATCTCGGCTGGATGGTGCAGAAATGCTTGCTATTGGCCTAGTCACACATTTTGTTCCACCCGAGGTTGCATTTAAGTTTGGGATAAAGTCACTTTTGGTCTATTTTTTGTTTGATGGAATTTACTTTTCTACCCCTGTATTTTCATTCTTTTTTTTGCACTTTTAACCCTTCATGTATATGTTTCTTTTCTTTCATTAAAGTGACACGTGTTAAATAGCCAGCTTAGAAGGTACAATACTCTCCTAACAATAGAAACCTCACAGGTGGCGAAAATTGACTAAAAAGAGGGGGTGGTTTAAAAAGAAAAAAAAAAAAAAAGGAGAAAAATGAAAATCAGGACAATGAAAATATAAATTGGGTGATAAGGACAAATCCAATGTTCATAACCCCAAATCTACACTGCTTTATCGTGAATGTAATCGACCCATATATAATGTTTCACTATCACAATTGGAATAATGATATATTCTTTTACCTAGAAAAATATTTCATTGTCCACTTTGCATATTTTTATATTCAAATTATTTTTTTTTGACAATAAATCCAAAAAAAATGCATCGATGAGGGATTGAAAGTGTAAAGATGAAACATTAGGTATAGAAGTGCAAAATCATGAAACAAAAAGGAACCAAAATTGTCTATATCCCGTTTGCTATTAGGGCATTATTGTTCACCTTAGGGCAAGTCCTATAAAAGTGCTATCATCTCCAACGGTAAAAACGTAGAGCACCATAATTTTATTTGTTACTAAGGAAGGTAACAAATTCGCTTATGATTTCTGATGTAAATTTTTTTGAATTACATAGACTATCATCACTTGAAGACGCACTAATCGAAGTAGATTCACGTGATCCCTTCATTATTTCTCTGCAGTTATATACACTTTTGTAGTTGTACCGAATCTTAAAGAGGGCGGTGCAATTACCGGTAACTATTTTTTTTCTGTGACCGACGCCCCATTTTATTTTTGGCTGCTAATTTTCCGATATTCATGATGATTGTTTTTCTGTACAGGTCAAAATCATTAATTCATGTTTTTCTCGAAAAACTGTTGAAGAAATCATATCAGCACTTGTTAGTTTTTTTTTTTTTTTTTTTCATATTCTATAATCGTAAGAATGCAATATTGTTCGTTTTTTCATTGAATCTAACTGAATGTGTGTAGGAGAACGAGGCCGATGGAAACGGAGATGAATGGATATTGTCAACTATTCAGTCATTACGAAAAGCATCTCTTACGAGTCTTAAAATTTCTCTCAGATCGGTATATAGACTTTTTTTTCTTCCGTGTATATGTTCTTGTTTAATCTATCTTGTTAGCGGTGGGGGATCCAGAATCTGAAGCACTAAAACTACGTACATCGTTTCAATGCAACAAAAAATCTTTTTGTCAGAAACACGGTGGGGACACCTGTCTCCTCTATGATGATCATGGCTCTGCCACTGCTTGTCATATCGACTTACTTCTGGAAGAAAAAAAAAAGGAATAATGTTTTTTTTTTTTCTTTTTTTGAGGGAAAAAAAGGAATAATGTTATTGATTTATGTTTCGTTTTGTGTATTATAATTCCGTAATTGCTAACGTGTTTATACAGCTGCAGATAAGGGAAGGAAGGTTTGAAGGAGTTGGTAAATGCTTCGTAACGGATTACTGAATGGTTTCTCATGTCATCAAGGGAGAAACAAGCAAGGATTTTTTTCGAGGTTTTGTTACAATTTTTATTTTTTATTTTTATTTATACGTGTTCTTTTTTTACGGAAACGATAGAATTTAACCACACAATGTTGGTCCAAAAAAAAAAAAAAAAAAAAAAAAGAGAATAACCAAGATGCTATTTAAAAAAACCCTACATAAACTGTAGTAATTTATTTGAAAAATAGAGTCTATTTTGATGTGGGTCCAAAGAAATAGATGTGAATAGTAATTTAATTTAAGTCAATAGCTGTAGTAGCTTTCAATCTAAATTTTAAAACCAAATAGATGTGAGTAGTAATTTAATTTAAATCAATAGCTGTAGTAGCTTTCAATCTAAATTTTAAAATAAAATCAAAATTTAAAAACAAAATCAAAATAAAAAAGATAAAATCATGGTAACAATAAAACTGACGGCAACAAACTGGCGCCAACTTTCATAAGTTCTGCACAACTTCTGCAATCTGTTCATAAATGTCACGGCATAAAGCAAATTTTGGAAACAAGACATGGACAATGTTTATTATGAAAATATTAGGCCCATAAACCAGTTTACTTGTTAATCTTGATTGTTTTGTTCTTCAATTTTTATTATTATTATTTATAATTGGTTCTCATGTGTTTGCTTTTGCTTTGTTCAACTTTTGGGATATTATTTTGTGTCTTGGACTAGGGTGTTTTTATCCCGTTTAAAGCATTATTTTGTGTGCTGCTAGTTGACAGCTCTGCTAGTAAAATTGAATTTTCGAATCAGAAAAGTTACAGAGTATGAGTCATTATCGTTTTGTGTTTGTTTCTTGGTTGATTGGCTACTTCATCACCATCATTAGCAGCAAAACTAACATCTTACGACAAATAAAGTTGAATCCTCTCATAAGCTTAACAAGAAAAAATCATCATCACCTGACAAAAAGCTCAAACTGCAGTAAAAGATTGACTCAGAAAATCTTTATTTGGACATATGCCATTCTAATAAAGTGTAATGAGTGTTGAAGTTAAACATGAAGTTTAAAATTTAAATAAAAAAAGAAAAAAATCTATTGCTTGTTCATGGTGTGTTTCTGGAATTGATCAAGAGATTGGTTTAATCAGCTTGATTTACTGCCGTCGGTGAATCCAGGAGGACATGGTTAATTAACGGCAGACCAATTAATCATTTGCAATTTCTTCTGTTTGTTCTTCGTCGTCCAACCCCATTTGATAGGTGACGATGACTGATTATGTCACCTAGATAATCCAGGTCTTAATTGAATCTAGTGATGAACACACACAAAAACCCTAATGCCTAAAGAATGAGATGGTGTCGTTTTAGTATTTGCGGTTGAGTCTAAGAATGTATCTTAGATTGCCTACGTATCCTGTTAGGTTCCAGGAATCAAGCCTTACGTAGTCCCTGGAGTGTGGTATTTATAATGACAATACATGCCCTAACCCTAATACTAGGTCGGTTATAGTTATTGTCATAATTACCCCCAAGGGGCCTTAACCCGTGCCCAAGTTATCACACTGTTAATGAGCCCGGACAGCTGGTGCGGACTCTGTCCTCCATGTCGATATTGCCGACCTGCGGTACTTGACTCGAGACTCATTGTCCTACATCGCCGATGGTCGATCGTCGTAGCCTCGACCGGGCGCCGACATAAGTACCTTGGCGTTAATTCATAATGTGAGGACCAATCGATGAGCGACACGTGGAGGGGTGAAACCTCAGATCGTCATAAGCCCCCCAGACTTGAGAGAGGCGACTCCCGTTGTCCGAGGTCGAGTCCGTCACATGAATCGTCTCGAGTTGGGTCATCCTTTGGGCGGGAAAAAGCCCGCCATTTGCAACCCTAACTCGCTGCAGCCACGTGGCGTGATGTCATGGTACATAGACGCTTCGTATCTCGCAAATCATAACGCGTCACTACCTTGATTCTCGCGATTTCCAGGGGGTTATAACTCCCCATTACCCACGTCTTTTCAAATCATTTGCAAATCTTGGCTAGCAAAAAAGGAGAGAGAGATAGAAGTTGGGGCAGAGCCAATTCATTATTACAAATTCCGAACGCCATGTAAGTTTTTTCCTTTGTATTATTCATCTTGTTCTTTGCTTTACCCATGTCCAGTAGTAGTTCCATTGATTCGGATAGGGGTAGTGAAACACCAGTTCATAGCCAAACTCCGGCACTGCTTTTCCGATCATCTTCTCCGCAAGATTCCGCGAGCCCATAGCTTCCTCCCCTCCTGTCCCCAACCAACCTAAGAAATTAGTAACTAGGATGGATGGGAAAGGTGCCAAAGGGTGTCTCAGTGCTCTTTCCCTTGAAGATGTTACCAGAATTTGCCGGAAATGCAATATCACTAGCCCTCCATTTGAAGCTCGACTCCCTTCCGGTCTTCATAAGTTTGCTGATGAGCCGCCAGAAGGATTCTGCACCGTCTACGAGGGTCAACTCTCGAGTGGATTAAGATTTCCACTCTGTCCGGCCGTCCTCGCGGCCCTAGACCATTACGAGATAAGCGTTTTGCAGTTGGCCCCAAATGCTGTTAGGACTCTAATGGGGTTTGTCATAGCATGTCGAGTCCCGGGAGTCTGCTTCTCGATACCCCTCTTTCGGTATTATTATCAGATCGCTGCTACACCCGAAAGCTGTGGTATACCTTCTAGAGGAGGCCGAATCGGCACGAATTCATAACTAGAGGGCCTTCTTCTCACGGGGAGTGGAAGCATCATTTCTTCTTCCTTCGTCATGGCCTGGAGAACCCTTATATAGGGCAATGGAGGTCGAGAGGCGTGAAGAAGGAAAAACTAGGAAATGCCCATGTTCCTCCAGAAGCCCGACTACTAGGTGGCTTTAGCTTCGAGGTGTGTACTCGAGACTTGAGCCTTCTTTACAATCTAGCCCACCTGAAGGAGGTAGGGCCGATTCCGTACGCAAACCTTCATGCCCAAGATCAAGAGAACCGTATGGACTTTCCTTGTTTTGCTTTTGTATTTGTTATTCTGTCGAGTCTGATAACTTATCATTTGTTGATCAAGACTAACCTGTTCTTTTTGTCTTGTAGTGGGAAAGTTCTCCAAGATCAGTGATCCTACACACCTTCCACCGTCGGTGGTCGTAGCTGCTCCGTCTCTCGGAGGTCAGGCAGCGCCTGAAGTGCCTGTGGCTGAAACCAGGGCGCCTTCTTCTCCCAGAGAGGGGGGGTGCTTCTCAACCTGAGCCTACTCCTGCTGGCGTCGAGTCAACAGTGCCGGCTCGATCATCCGAGCAACCTCCGACCTCTAGCGGCTTATCGGTCCGTTATGGCTCGCTTCGGGACGAGGATGAGGAGGTGCTAGTCGATGTGACTCCACCTGTTGAAGTAAACATCGAGGAACGAGCGCCGCAGACGAAGAAAAGGCCAACCGTTCCCGAGCTGGTGAGGGAGCAACAAAGGCAAGCAAAAAGGACCAAAGTGGTTGAAGCTTCTTCCGAGCCAGATGTCGATGTGAACTGGGCCGCAGATGATTGCGCGGCCTTGGAGGACAAGGCTCTATCCCACGCTCTTCGGAGGTCGGCCCGCCTCGTAAGTCGATTGTCTTTCTTTTCTTTATGTGTTGTTTTATCTCGAGGCCTATGCCCTGTTTATTGTTTGACATTTCCTTTTCTTTTTGTAGAATTACCTTCTCAGCAGAGAGGCCGCCCGACGTCTGGCCAAAACAGGCGAGTCGGAAGACGATTTGTGGAAGGAAAACTGCAGACTGCTGCATGACAACGTTGCAAAGGGTGCCGCCATCGCCGGTATGGAGTCTCAGTTCGAGGCGCTGAAGCGTGAGGTGAAGGCGAGGTCGAGAAATTGCAGACTGCACTAACAGCTACCGCTAATGACTTGGCTCGAACACAGAGAGAACGGCAGGATCAGGGTAGGGAGTTATTTAAGCTGGCCGAGGACTTCAAGAAGGTGCAACATGCGCACAAGGCTTCACTGGACGACGTGACGAAGGCTCAACATGAGAGGGATACCTTGAAGGTCGAGCTGAGAGTCGAGCGGGAATAGGTCCTTGCAAAGATCGAGGAGGCCAAGGCAGAAGCGATCCTCGAGTACCGAAAGTCGGCAGAGCTGCACGCTGATCTGGATGTGCTTATGCGTGCAGCCATGATGGGTGGTTTCACTATGGCGGTGACCCAGGCAAAGGCTGTCAACCCGGGATTCGAGGTATCGGCGCTCAAGACGCCAATGTTCTATAATCCGGACTCGGAGAAATTGTATGACCAATACAGTGAGGATTCCAACGGGGGGAATCTCTTGCCGCAAATATGGTCCTTCAAATTCTGCCTCTGCTACTGAGCCGACTTCCGCCATCCCTGAGCCGACCCCTGAAGCCGACCTCTGATTGTTGTTTTCTCAAATTTATCTTTTGTTGAATTTGAACTTGAAATTCTGTAATATTATGCATTGCTTTGACTCAACTTTGGCTGGTCTTTTGGACCTGGCCTCGTTTTGTATCAACTTTTATTTTGAATTTGATTCGATTTTGCAATGTTTTTATTGTCTATCTTTCTTGTCTCGATGTTTTATAGCCTTTCTCTTGTCGAGCCTTTGGCTCTGTTCGCTATTCGTTTTACTAATGTCGTGTTGCCCCCCAAGTGTATTATGAACCTCTGGTTCTTATTGCACTTGAGAGTTTAGCTGAGATCGGCCCGTTTGCCTTGGACTTTTTGCCTCATAGGCTTGCTTGGCCCTAGGTTGAGTCTTTTAGTCCGACTGTGCGAATTGTCCCTTTGCTTTGGCCTTTTTCACCCTTTGGGCTCGTTTGGCTCTTGATTGGGACGCTTGGCCCGACTATGCGAACCGTCCTTTTTCTTGGCCTTTTTCGCCTCATAGGCTCGTTCGGCTTTCGACTGGGACATTTGGACCGACTATGCGAACCGTCCTTTGCCTTAGCCTTTTTGGCCTCTTGGGCTCATTTGGCTTTGGCTGGGACAGGTGGCCCGACTATGCGAACCGTCCTTTGCCTTAGCATTTTTCGCCTCTTAGGCTCGTTTGGCTTTGGCTGGGACAGGTGGCCCGACCATGCGAACCGTCTTTTTGCCTTATCATTTGTTGCCTACTAGGCTCACTTTGCTTTTGGCTTTACTGAGGGGTCCGACATGCGGATTTCCCTACTCATTGTCGACTGCATTGCCTTTAACATTTTGTACCACAATGGACTTGTAATGTTACGGCTATAAATCCTAACAAACATAAAAGCATCTCGAGGAAAAACATGTTTATTAGAGTACATATAAAATTGTCTCATAGACTTATTACAAGATTCAAAAACGAAAAGAAAACAGAAATTGATCGAAACAAAGCTTAACTTAAACATAGTATTTCCTCAGGTTGTTGGCGTGCCAATGTCGAGGAACTGTGGTTCCATCTGCTCGCCCAAGTTGATAGGACCCTTTGGGGTGAGCCTTCAGAATCTGATATGGGCCTTCCCAATTCGGGGTCAATTTTCCGATCGCTTCTTGCCGACTCGCTTCGTTCTTTCTGAGAACCAGATCCCCGACTTTGAAATACTTGTGCTTAACCCTCGAGTTGTAATACTGAGAGATCTTCTGTTTGTACATTGCCATCCTAGTTGAGGCTATCTCTCTTCGTTCCTCAACGTTATCCCTTTCATGTCGAAGTTCGGGAGCATTTGTTTCAACATTATAGGCCAGAACTCGAGGAGAAGGAACACCAATCTCGGCGGGTATCACCGCTTCGCACCCATATACTAGAGAGAAAGGAGTTTCTCATGTCGATGAGTTAGGAGCTATCCTATATGACCATAGGATGCTCGGAAGTTATACTGCCCAATCTCGACCTTCTGCCTCTAGCCTCTTTTTCAACCCAAGCTTGATTTGTCGATTTGTCTGCTCGACTTGACCGTTTGCCTGTGGGTGTGCTACTGAGGTGAAGTGTTGACTGATGTGATACTCATTGCACCATTCTCTAACTCCTCGGTCTTCGAACTGGGTGCCATTATCTGAGATCAGAGCCTTAAGGATGCCGTACCTGCACAAAATATAGACTCACAAGAATTTTTTGATGGTCGCGGCTCTGATGTCGGGCAAAGCCTTGGCTTCCACCCATTAGGTGAAGTAATCCACGGCGACGACCACATATTGATTATTCCCCGGGGCTCGGGGTAGAGGTCCAACTATATCGACTCCCCACTAATCGAAAGGCCAGGCTGACGAGATGACGTTCATTTCTTGGGCCTGTTGATGAGAGATGTTATCATGGATCTCGACAAGGTTTGCATCTCTCGAACGAGGTTGATCGCATCTCGTTGCATCGACGGCCAAAAATAAACGGCTAACTTGCACTTTCGAGCCAACATCCTGGCCCCACAATGATTCCCACAAGATCCTCGTGGATTTCTTCCAGAGATACTCGCGCTTCCGCCTCGGAAACACAACCTCAACCATGGGCTCACAAAGACTTCCGATAAAGGACATCGTCAAAGAACGCGTATCGTGCCGATTGAAGTCGGACCTTCCTTGATCGTACCTTATCGGATGGTAGAATTCCGTCCTTGAGGTAAAGAGCGATAGAGTCCATCCACGTGGCCTGCTGAGTGATCGGCTGGGCCTCCGCTTCATTGTAACTCATGTCGGTTAATAGCTCGACTAGAACCTTCTTACTGGAGACGAAGTTCGATGCGAGCTTAGAGAGTGCATCGGCCCTCTTATTCTGACTTCGGGGAACCTGCTCGAATTGAACTATCTTGAACTTAGGTATGAGGCCTTGCACCACTGCTAAATAGTTCTTCATGGTTTCTTCCTTAGCCTCATACTCCCCTTTCACATGATTTACCACCAACTGTGAGTCACTGTAAACTAACACATCCTCGACACCTAACTTCAGAGAAAGTTTCAGACCAGTGATCATAGCTTCATTCTCGGCCTCGTTGTTCGTCGCTTTGAAATCAAACCGAATGGCGTATGGGAATTCCTAGCCTTTTGGGCTAACTAGAAGGAGACCTGCTCCTGCCCCCTCTTTACTCGACGCTCCATCTACCTGGAGGGTCCATCTTTCCTCTGGACTTTGCTTCTCTTGGTCGAGTTGAATGGAAATCCCTTCAGCTAAGAAGTCTGCCAAGGCCTGAGCTTTTATCGCGGTTCGAGGGACAAACTCGATGTCGTACTGCACCATATCTACTACCCATTTAGCCAATCGACCAGAGGTGTCGGGCTTCGCTAAGATTTGCTTCATTGGTTGGTCAGTGACTACCACAATAGGATGGGCTTGGAAATAGGGCCTCAGCTTTCTCGAGGCATGAACAAGACATAACGCTAGCTTCTCAGCTGGTGAGTACCGGACCTCGGGGCCATGTAATGCTTTACTGACAAAATAGATAGGCACCTGGCCATGTACCCCTTCTCGAACTAGGACCGCACTCACTGCCTCCTCGCATACCGCCAGGTAGACTAATAACCTCTCCCTTTCTCGAGGTGAAGTGAGGGTGGGTAACTCTGATAAGTAAGCTTTCAACTCCTCGAAGGCTGTCTGACATTCACCATCCCAATGAAAAGGACTGGCCTTGCGGAGAATCTTGAAAAATGGTAGTGCGCGCTGTGCGGATCTCGATAAGAATCTCTTGAGGGCGGCCATTCGACCGGTAAGCCTTTGTACTTCCTTTGTATTCCGAGGGGCAGGCATATTCTTCAAAGTGTCGATTTTATCCGGGTTTGCTCGAATCCCGTCCTTCAAATCATATATCCCAAGAACTTACCGACCGACCCCAAAGGTGCACTTCTTTGGGTTTAACCTCATCTGCATATCCTCAACACTTCAAGTACCTCTCGGCGCCAACCAAATATTTCTTCATAGACCGACTCTTGATGAGCAAATCGTCTCACGATACTTCCATGCATCTACCAACTGCTTTAGCGAAGATCTTGTTGATCGCTCGATACGAGCCCAAACATTTTTCAATCCGAATGGCATGGTTACGTAATGAGAAAGTGCGAATTCCGTGATAAAAGCCGTTTTTTTAGCGTCTCGAGGATCCATTAGAATCTGGTGGTATCCCTTATACGCGTCCAAAAAACCAAACACTTCAAAATCGATGGTGGAATCTACTAACCTGTCAATTTTTGGCAATGGGTATGAATCTTTCGGGCATGCTTTGTTCAAGTCGGTGAAGTCCACGCACATACGCCAACTGCCATCGGGTTTCTTGACCAATACCGGGTTGGCTAGCCACTCTGGATAGAATACTTCTCTTACGATCTGGGCCGACAATAGCTTACCGACTTCCAATTCTATGGCTTCAAGTCGATCTGACGCAAAGTTTCTCTTCTTTTGCTTAACTGGCTTCTTTGCTTGATCTATCTCTAGCTTATAGACCGTGATGTCTGTAGATAACCCCGGCATGTCGGTAGCCTTCCAGGCGAAGACATCTCTGAACTCGATCAACAACTCGATGAGCGACTGTTTTTCCCTGGTGGGATTCGGACTCGACCGCACACACCGACGCCTTCTCCTTCCCTGGAGGTGGACGTTTTGATCGCATCACCGAGACCCAGCTCTTCTCCTCTTCTTCCTCTGGAATCAATTCCTCGACCAAGATTTGTTGAATGGCATTTTCCCATTTATGATAACGGAATTACAACTCCGCGCGGCTTCAACATCTCCTTTTACCTCGTGGGAACCATTCCTGGTAGGAAAATTCATACTGTTATGGAATGTTGAAATGATAGCGCGCAGGTCGAAGAGCGTAGGTCGCCCTAAAATAACATTGTAAGAAGAGGGAGCTTTGACCACTACAAAGCTCAACTCGAGGGTCCTTCCTTTCTCGCCATCTCCGACCGTTGTGAGTAGTTTTATTGATCCCATAGGATGAACTGCTTGCCCGGTGAACCCAAACAAAGGAGATGCTATAGGAGCTAGGTCCTTCTCACTTAACTTCATTGCTTGAAAAGACGAGTAATACAAGATGTTTACTGCGCTACCGTTATCGATGCAGACTCTCGATACACGGGCTCGACTAATCATAGCCTCGTTAACCAACCCTTCACTATAAGTCCTAGACTTGGGGATATCATCGCGGGGTGCGTACCCGACTTCCGTCAGAACCTGAAGCCGCTTACGCCTCTCGAAATCCACCGGCTCGATCGCTTGGTCTTTGTCACTCTCCCAGGCCCAAAGATCGATTAACATAGCCGTTAGATTCGATTATCGTCGTATCTGTCTCGACCAAAGTTATCCCTGTTATTTTTATCACGATCTGGAGAGCGATTCCGCTGAGTTGATCGATCTCTCCTTCTTTGGGCATCTCGGCCTCGACCCCTATCTTGATCGGAGTTTTTCCTTTTATACTCTCCACGCCCCCTGGGCCCATCACACCGAGATTTATCGACCACTTCATCTAGCTTCCCTTCCTGAATGCAGATGTCGATGTCTTTTTTCAGGTCGTGACAATTCTCTGTTGTGTGACCTATGTCTTCATGAAACTCGCAATACTTGCTTGAATTCCTCTTTTCTCGAGGTTTCTTCAATGGTGGTGGTCTCCTCGCTATGTTCTTCGAGAGCATGATCGATAACACCTCGGCTCGAGACCGATTAAGCGGAATGAAATCCTTATCACGCGTGGGTCTTTTCTTTCCCCCGCGGTCTGAGGCGGGTGTCTCTATGCGGTCCCAGACTGAAGGTTTACTCTCGGCATCCTGTCTCTTGGATTGATTCTTGTTCGGACCTCGATTGTCCTTCTTCGAATCCATCCGGCCGGATTGGGTGTGCCTACGCGACCGCTTTCCCTTGATGTAACTCGTGCACCATGTTAACACACTCGTCCATGGTGTGAGGAACATCCCTGCTCAACTTCATATATAGTTTCGTATTACGCAGTCCCCCCACGAACGACGTGATCAGAAGTAGATCATCTGCATCTTTGACTTGCATGGCCTCGAGATTAAATCTCTTCAGATAATCTAGTACCACTTCATCCTTTTGCTGCCTCATATTCATGAGGTGCGTGGCACTTAAATGAAACTTCTTGTTGACGATGAACGCGTCCCGAAACTTACGGGCTAGCATGGCAAAACTGGAGATCGACCCGGGCCGTAGCTTGGTAAACCAATCCCTGGCTCGACCTACGAGCAGCGTCTCGAACGCCCGACATTGCATCGCATCAGGTGCGCCGTCCAACCTTATCTGAGACAGATACCTGTGTAGATGGTCCTCTGGGTCAGTGGTACCATCGTAGGGCTCTATCTTCGGTATCTTAAACCCCTTGGGTTTAGGAAAACTCTCGATCTCCTTCGTGAAAGGTGACTCCAACCATAGCGAAACTCGATTCTTTTCCTGAATAACATCCAGCTTCTTCCTCGCCTTTGTCTTCGCCCATTTTTTCGATGCTTCATTTGGATCTCACGCTTCTTTTCTCCACAGAGCTAGAGGACGACCGACTTCGCTCTCTCGGGAGTTTGTTTAGGCTTTTCTACAGCGTCTTTTAGACCGCCGTCTGCCGCGGCGTCTTTCTGGCCGCCGGCTGCTTGTTTTTGCGCCATAACCGCCTCTGCTATAATCCTGGACATTAATTCAAGATCTGCCCCTGCCAAATGATCCACAAGCGCTCGGTGTTCCGGAGCAAGGCCTTGCTTTTTTTTTTTTTTGAGGATCTTCATGGACAGGATCCAAGGCTGGATCTTTCCTTCCTTGCACCTCTGGGTCCGCTGCTCGTTAATCTGCGAGCCTTGATCGGCGGCTCTGGATGCGGTTTTCCTGGCGTTCTTTTCCTTGGTGTATTCGACAGTAGAAGACCCTCCTTCTAGCGTCAATAACGATGACTGATTATGTCACCTAGATAATCCGGGCCCTAATTGAATCTAATGATGAACACACACAAAAACTCTAATGCCTAAAGAATGAGATGATGTCGTTTTAGTGTTTTGGCCGAGTCTAAGAATGTATCTTAGATTGCCTACGATCTGTTAGGTTCCGTGAATCAAGCCTTACGTAGTTCCTGGAGTGTGGTATTTATAATGACAACACATGCCCTAACCCTAATACTAGGTCGGTTCTAGTTATTGTCATAATTACCCTCAAGGGGCCTTAACCCGTGCCCAAGTTATCACACTGTTAATGTGCCCGGACAGCTGGTGCGGACTCTATCCTCCATGTCGATATTGCCGACCTGCGGTACTCGACTCTGGGACTCATTGTCCTACACTGCTCGATGGTCGATCGTCGTAGCCTCGAATCTGGGCGTCGACATAAGTACCTTGGCGTTAGTTCATAATGTGAGGACCAATCGATAGACGACACGTGGAGGGGTGAAACCCTGTATCGTCAATAGGCCCTTGTCATTGGTGCATCTGACACAGTTTGCCGTGAAGACTCGGATGATGTTGTCACTATTGATTTCTCCATTTCTGCAATAGAGAGGACGTCAACAATAGAAAGTAAAAAAATAAATACACAAAAAGTGGATTTTTGCAAGAATTAGATTAGCAGAAAACTTATTATAGAATATGTATAGGTTGTGATACAATGTAACTAGAAATAACTAGTACCTTTGTATAACTTCTCATAGTACTCCACTGCTCTCTTCCTTACTTGGTAGGCCCTCTGCTGGCTTGGCGTAATAATACTCTCTGGATTAATTCCGTCAAACCTCTGCATAGCAAAAATTAGTTTCTCTCCCACAACATCTAGATCTTGCACTAGACGTGAACGCTCTTTCACAACCTTCAACTCGTGCTCCCGTGCCATGATACGCATCTCTTCATGATATCTCTTATTGTCCCTCTCATCATTTTGTCGTTGATCCTCATCAAGCCTATCCCATCTTTCCTTAGAAGCAGCTTCCAATCTCGAAATACCAGCTTTGAAGGTTTGACTAGCTGCATTCTGGGCTTCAAAAAACTGTCGTTTTTCTCGTTGTCGTTGATTTTTTTGCCTTCTTCTGGCCAGGAGGGTGTTCAAGGTCAATAGCTGCCAGACCAGACAACACCGGTGTGCATATGCCACCAACAGTAGAACCGACACCAGGGCCTGAATGAGTACTTTCACGCCGCATACCACCTCCTGTTGCGCCGAGCTCGTGGTCTGTAAGAATAATTTCAAAGTCATGTGTTACGGGAGTATCTGATTGTGGGGGGGTTTCAATGGCTGCCTCGCTTGGGCGGTTAGTTTGTGAAACTGGTGTTTCTGTTGGTTGTTGATTTGTCTTACGTCGAATGTGTGATGTTGATCTTGTTTGCTCTTGCTGCCCCTTTTTGTAATCAACCAATTTTGGGCTCTGCTTCAGTACATCCCAACATGTTCGTCCTCCCACATTTGTCTGACCACAGCCTCCTACATATCACATATATCTTTGATTAATATGATTTCCGAATCTACAAAATCGTGGTACAGTTTCATCATACTATCTAGAGTCCGAAAAAAAGTAGTAGCACACAAAAGCCAAACAAATTAGTGAAAACATACATGGAACAAAATCCATCCACCACTCTGTCCACCGAGCCCCAATCACCCCTAATCTTTTCTCTTTTATTTTTTCGCATGCAAATCCAGTGTACTCAAGTTTTCAGTTAGATGCTTACCTTGGTGTGCAACTGCAACGATCCGGCAGCAGAGTTCAGGGGAGAGTGAAAAATCTTGAGCGATGGAACACCATATTTAAAATATAAAATTAATAAACTGCAGTTGTAATAGATAAAACGCGGTAAAATTTTTGACAGGGGGAGAGAAATTTAAAAAATAAAATAAAAAAGGGAGTGTAGATGTAAATCTATTTTGAACTCCCATCTAGATGGCATTAAGATTTTTCAAATTTATTTTAAAGTCATTACCACGTAACAAAAATATCAATGCCGTCTAAAATAACTGATTGTGGTGTAAATGACTTCTATTTTGAAGCCATTACAATTGCTAAAATCAATCATTTTGAATGGAGTCTTTTTTTTACATGTTGAGTAGTAGCTTTAAAATAGATTTGAAAATGATTGATTCCTTCAGGATGGGCATCCAAAAATAGATATCATTCTAGACTCCATTTGTTCTGTTTTATCTTTACATTTGAATTTTATATATGTTTTCTTTTAGTTAAATTCTTTTTATTTAAAAAACTAGTGGATGACACCGTGCAAAACACGGTGCATGCCCATTCCAAGACAATGATTGTGCTCCATTTGCATTTTTGTTAATATGTAGTGTGATGGAATCGTAAGAAACCATATGCATGAATATTATACAATCATAGGTTGGTTTTTGATTACAAAATAGAGGGCAGAAGTTCATGCACAACATAGTCCCAACCTAAATGCATGTGACATGCTTAACCACGTTTTACAAAAGCTAACCTTCCAAGTTTGAGTAGGTAATTATCAACAAAGAAGTGACATATTATTAATCATTAAGATTCATTAGAGAATGCGTCTTAATGATGTAATATGATGTTGTCAGTTACATAGAGCAAGGGTGCATTATTTACAAACATCATCCAAAAGCTTCGGAATCAATTCTTACAGTAACATATTTTAAGTTTGTTTGTCTTTGGTCTTAGACTTCTTTGATGGGGTAGTGTGGGCTGGATCGTCGAATTGTTCTTCAGAGCAGGACCGGGTGCAGTGTGTTTGACAAAACTCTACGGAATCTCATTTGTTGATGAACCTACTTCCTTACCAATTTCAGCTTGTCCAAAAGGTAACATTCGCTTTGCTGTTGGCTGCTCATTTGCTTGTGACCCTACAAGAGCACGAACCACAGGTACTTCTTCAAGCACCCCGCTTTCATCGTAGGCGTTAAGAATTCTTTTTCAACGGCAGCTTTTGGTGTTGAGGACGACGATCCAATGTGCTTCAAACTTGTGAGATCCTCATAAATACATGCAGCATGTATAGCTGCTTGTTGTGCTCAATTGTATTCATGTAACTCAGCTTCTGTGTAGATTTTCAACACAGGGTAGCGGCGCTGTATCATGCCTTGGTTTTCTCGGTCATAGTACTTCAGAAAACAAATAGCATGTTTCTTCTCAAGATCTGCCTCAACCTGGTCTGTGAGGGGCTTATTCTAAGGATGAAATGAAAATCACATTTAGCTGACCAAGTAAGCAAGGTGAAGGACATAATCACGGATTGTAGTGCCTGAGATAAAGCACCACTGGCAGACAACCAAAAGCAAAAAATGAGAAGGCGTAAAGTAGTGGTATTACCGTACGGCCACATTGGTAAATTCTTAACAATATGAGCACAATTATTTTCTAGCTTGTATCAACATCCAAGGGTGTGAAGCATTTCTCGCATGCTTCGAACTAAATTTTCTGCTGTCCAGGAAGGAAAGTCAATTTGCCTTTAGTCCAGGCTGTTTTTACCTGCAGTGTACAGATTGTATTAATATAAGGGTAAGTTCATTGAATGGGTAGAAGAACTTAATGTCTCTGATTAAGAATGGATGCCTCAAGTAATTCTTTTAATACATAAATTCAAACATATACCTAAGTAATAGTGCATAAAGAAACAACTGTTTTTGTTAGTAATAAACATTAGAATGACATCTCAGCAGAATATACATTTCATAGCAGCTAAAAACATGTGTAAGAGCACTTGCATCAGATTTTATGGTTTCAAATACTACATCTCCGAGTTCACAAAATCTCTATCCAAAAGATAAAATGCATTAGATTCTCAATTTTACATAATTTTACATAATCTGGATGACTGTGGTATGTATAAAGGAATTCTACAGAATCTGGATGACTGCGGTAGATGTAAAGAAACTTTTACATAATCTGTATTTTACTGCAAAAAATTAGAGTATGTACTGCGGTGGTTTTTTTTCCTTACTAAATCTGAATGTTGAAATCTCTAAAATACAGTTTTTAAAACATTTACAGCATCTACTGTAAGTGGTAAAGATTCTCTATTAAATTATATGTGGTAGAGATTATGACACATTTCATCATACGTTTATGTATGTAAAATAAAGAACATGTTAAAAACACTTGATGCAAATGTTCGGGAGCTAAAACAACACTTGCCGTGGATACTGTACAACATAATAAATTTGTAAAAAGGCACCAAACCTGACGTAGCACCACACCGGGGTTGTGAGGTTCGACTTTCCAGATGTCTAACCTCAATATGGTGCCACCAAAGTAGGTTTGGTGTGGTGACACCACAGACACTCGTTTGTAAAAAAGAGATCCAAATCATCCAAATCTACTAAAAATCATCTACGGGAGAACCTCTACTCAAATCTGTGAAATACAAAATCTCAAAATTCTACAATACATGTATTGTATAAAATACAGATTATCAATTCTAATTGTGATGAATTTCACACTGAATTAGAGATTGCGTAAAAAAAAAACAAAATCTCTAAATTCTACACTACTCGTACTCTGCTAAATACTGATTATCTATTCAAATTATAAGTTGTAAAGATTATGATGCATTTCACCTCAAACGAGATCAGTAAAATAAAGAAAAGTGGTTTTCGAGTCCAGTAAAGTAGAAAAACTATTAAAACAAACTTGTGCAAGTGTTGTAAGAAAAGAGTAATCAGCAAAATAATGTTAAAAACAACTTTATGTGTCAAAATTACATACCTTTGAAGATATGAAAGGAGTCTTGTTAAGCTCAAAGCATTCAGGAGGCATGTACCTAAAAAACGAGTGACGATTTATTGGAATTTCGACGTCAAATCGTATTATGATAAAATGGAAAGTATCTCTATAGCAAATGCAAAATACAAACCAGTATGTTCCTGCACCCTGATATGTCAATTCCATGCCTTGTGATCCAACATCGTCCTCCAAAATCTTGCTGTGACCAAAAGCAGTCATCTTCGGGATTTTGAGATCGTCGAACAAAACGTTTCCTGGTTTCAGATCATAGTGGATGACCTTCTTGGATCTTTTGTTCAAGTAAACAAGGCCTTGGAAAATCTCGGAAATTATACTTCAACCTTCTTTCTTGGGTAAATTGGGTGTTAATTTGAGCACTGCATCTAGATCTTTCTCTGAATAATATACAGGGAAAAAAGTAAAAAAAAAACCTCATTTATGTAAAATAACGTTTATATGTATAGAAAAAGCATATACGTACCGCTACAATATTCCAACACCATGCAAAACGTGTTGTTGTCTATCTCGAAAATATCCCAAAGGAGAACGATGTTGTTATGTATTGTTGTACTCCCTAATCGCATGTCGTGTGTAACTTTTTTTTCTTTTCTGCGCTCCATTCCGCGTTTAATCCATGAAGCTTACATGCAACATGTTGATATTCCAGCAAATCAAAAGCCTGTTAATATTTACAGATATTACTACATAAATTCTCATTTCAAAATTGTCAATCTACCGGGTTGTAAGTGAGCCAGGCTACTCCTAAACTACTCATACTCGACTCGCAAAAGTGTTTGACTCGATCCGGTATTTTCTGAGTTTGTGCTCGAGTTGAGCTACTGAAATAGTTAATCAAGTCAATCTCAAGCTTCATAATTCAGATGCTAGAAATTGAATAGCTTGTGAGCTAATCGAGCTTTATTTAATAATTATTTAATCAATTACATATTCACAAGATCCAACTGTACCTGACAACCAAGAGTACTCGCAGCAACATTTGGACTTTTTCCTGAGACAATAAATTAGCCGAAGTCAGCCTAATAAATACCAATGATCACATAAAACACCTAGACTAAACATACAAAGCAGAAGAGAGGATGATACAGAGAATTCATCCTCACTTATAAGTGCGCTTAACGAAAATAAAAGAAACTAAAATAAGCATACACCCTCATAAGGGAAACACCAACTAATCATTTATTAAAGCATCCAAATGAAACCAAGAATAGTGGAAAACACTTATAGGAGGATCATCATTGTCCAACTTGAACATACAGATTTTTAGAGCATGATGATCATGTAGAAAACAAAATCCAAAATACATGCTTTACTTTAAACATTTCATTAGGTTTGTTATCCACTGGTAATTGATGCGTGTCAAGTTTCTTCTTTAAGACAAACTACAAGTTCCCTTCCACATAGCTAATCTGCATAAAACAGAGAAAGAGGGTATTGAATACACAGAAATTTTGAAAAGGAAAGAGAAGATAGTACACCTGTTAAAAATAAAAATTACACTCACAAGTTAGCATGTGAAAATAGATTTGTGCAATGAAATCCTTGTTCAGTTTCTGGGTGCACACCTGAATATTGACGAGGTAGCTCTTAAACGGATGCTGAGGGACCAAGAAAATAATATAACAAAATAAAAAAGTCAAGCAAATTAGATAAATGAAATGAAATGATGATATATACATCTCCACATTGATGTTGCCTCATCTAAATGGGCATTCATATTGAAAGTGATGGCTGTGCTTATTGACTATGGTGCAAAAGCACACTTTCAGTTGTCCCTTCACTCTATGTAAGAACAACACATTAAGGAAAACATCCCGCGAAGAACAAAATAATCAGAAATACACAAACTATGAGCCACACCTGTGTGAAAAAACACATAACGACACCACCAATGTCAAATTTAAATATAAACCACCATAAGAAATCAACATATAACAAAAAAAACCTGGTAAAAATCAACACAACAAAAAAAAAGCAAAAAGCAAGACAGAAAAACAAAAAATAAGTGTGATGTTGATCGAATATTACAATCGGGTAATTGGATAATTCAAGTTAGGAAAATAATACAAGAACAAGGAGATTTAGGTATAATTTTGGACTGAACTCTGTGAGAGAGCTGCCTACGTATCCAATTTTAGTAATAAACTGGAATCAAGTCCCCCTCATAGTTCAGGATGCTTCTTTTATATCTGTAGATCGTGATTCTCTTCCCTCGCTTAATGGGAAGTTATTATCAGTTATCTCTGGACATTACTGGACGTGGGGTCTACCCACGTCTGTAAGTAGTTGAGACGTTGTTGACTCGGTCTTCGTCATGCTTCGCCGATCATTACGCCCGGAGAATGTTCTCGCCGAGAACGGTGGAGTCTCGCCTCGGCTATTCTCGTCCCGACAGCCTGGTCGGTCGGGCCGTTGGTAGAGTCACCGCCATCGCCCGTTTGTCCTTAATGTCTGACCTATACTGGGCCCGGCCCAATTACGAATAATCTGACTCAGTGGGCCCACATTGTTAGGTGTGATGCCCGAAAGACAATTTTGTAATTGTTTTATTTAATAAATGAAATGATATTATTATTCATATTTATTATTCTCATAATCACCGATGTGACAATAGTATTTACACTACAGAAAACCCTAAAGTATATCGTTTATGTAATCACTTAACTCAGTGTATGGTATATACACGGGAGGATTGAGTTAGTGAAGATGTATTTAAAATACAATTAGCCCGTAGTGAAGTTAATCGAGAGTATCGGGTCTCTCCTTTAACGTGCTATTAATGTGCCTGAGAACACAATAGGTGTGATAGTCATATCCGGACTTTCGGTTAAGAGAACCTAATGGGGCATTTATATATGATAGATATATCATATGAAATTTGGACCGATTTGATTAGAGTTCACGATATAATTCCGTAATCGAGAAGTCTTATTGAATCAATGGATGATCATATTTATGGATATATCTTAATCCCGAGGTGATCATAATCAACCGCTTGAATCGCATGAGGTTTGACTTGACGGTTAAGGATTACACCGAGTGCGTGGTCCGAATTACCCCCATCTTGGCATTGTCTTTGGATTGAGTGAGTAGTACGTGTTATCACAGATACGGAATCCATTCCTTCCATTTATGGAAGTAGAAAGACGATTCCCTTATTTGTTAATCCTAAAACGATCGATCGCGCGAGTTCATATTACACTGATTAGCTACCAGTGAGTTGTATGAATTAATTGATCACTAGGGGGTTAATGGTAAATAAGGATAAGAGGTTCTAAAAAGGGTTAACGGTAACTTCCCGATTTGGAATGAACAGTCTATGGAGGATTAATCCATATGTAATGATTATATCAATGGACGCTTATTATTATTCTCGTGAGGAGATAAATATAATCTCATAATCGGAGGAGTGCAGTCACGGGATTATGGTGGCATATTCCTGTGATTGATTTATCGAATATAATTATTCTGTTCGTAAGATAATTATTTATTTGATTTATCGGAGCCAGGTTATCTGTATTTATACGTATAAAATATTAGATCTAAGGAGTGGAATATGCATGTGTAGATTGCATTATTTTCGTTTTAATTTTATTATTTTCGAATATTTCATGATGAATGCTTGTGATTGTCGTGGTTGAAGAGATGGATTGGGGTTGAGTCTTTGTTTACCCGTAGATCTATTTTGTAGCTCTTTTGATTAGCATCAATTGAGCATAGGATGTGTAATTTATTTTATGTCATACGAAAAATTGTAAAAGGTAGTACCTTTTGTTTTTTGATTTTGATCCGGGTTCGAGACGACGAAAATGATGTGTTGAAGATCATGGTGTTGAAGATCATCAAAAAGGTAAAAACGGGAGGAGGCCGAATTGTTTAATTAATTTTATTTTCCCGTCGGCAATTTTTTTTTGGCGGCTGCAAATTTTTTTTTTTCTTGTAACCTAATGTATTAGGTTTGGCCGCAAGTTTTGAGCAAATAAAAAAAAATATATATTTGCATAACAGCCGTGTAAAAAAAAAAAAAAAAAAAAAAAAAAATCAGTTTTTTATACTTGGCCGAGGGCTGTTATTAAAAATAATAATAATAAATAAATAAATAAATAAAAACAATTTGATAATATAGATATATTTTTTTAATATATTGGTATATTACGGCCTCCTCTCCTCGTCGTTCGTAGTTCGTGTCAAGATCAAAGCTTTGAAGATCCAGAAGTTTTCGAAGATCAAGATTTGAAGACTTAGAATTTATTTATGTTTTCCTTAGAAAATAGGTTAGTCGGGGTACCAACGATCCATCTCGGTGTTTAAATTTTCCGCAATTTATTTTTTATGTGTTTGATCATAAAATAGATATAAAATCGGAATTGCCATGACATGCATCACATCATAAATCCACTCCATGCATACATGTAGAATTTTAATTTTGGTAATTAAAATAGGCATGTATACAAACTCGCGTAATTAGTTGAAATTTAATTAATACGTGGTAATTAATTAATTTAGTAACTAATTAAAGATCCGAGGACGGGTTATAAAATCGTTAAAAAGCCGGCTATCGGAATCGAACCGATGACCATCGCATTACAAATGCGATGCTCTAACCTCTGAGGTAAGCGGGCTCACATAGGATTCATTTTCTATGCATAGTAATTCAATAAAATAACAATACACTAAAGTATTGGTATCTTATTTACTAATTAATATTTCTTATCTAATCAGAATCCAATCCTAGATAAAAGAATAGAATATCAAATTTTAACTCAAATTTAACGGTGTGTGTTCTCGGTGAACCGCCTTAAAGCCCAAACGATATCACGTTTTCGATTCGTAGTGTCTACGAGATTGAATGATGATAAAAGAACAATAAATCTTGGATAAAACGGTTCGCCTATAGGTTGGGTGGTCAATCGAGCTAGGCTCGACCGACTTAACCTCCTAGTGTGATGTATGCACGGGGTCCGGCAAGACTAAGCTACACCCGCGGCGGAGGGGTGATTCCTTCTTATCTCAATGGGGCTCTCTTGACCCGATTTTCGTCCGATCATCACATATGTTCCAACGAATAAGACGGGTAGGCTTGCTCACGTTACCGACACCATTCGGAATCCTTGATTTGATGAGCTTTTATGTTAACATCAAAAGACGTGGTTAGTTAACCCACCACCACTTCCAAAATATTGAGTGGGAGCGGGGGAGGCGACAGCCAACCCCACGGCCTCTACTATAGATACAAGTAAGTGAGAGAAGGGTGACGCCTCGCGGCGCTTTGATTTCGTCCCCCTACGGATGGTGTTCACCCCTATCAACATTCATGGCTTGGTCTCCGAAAGGATAGGATTTTCGGGTACTCGCCGGGTCACCGACCTATCTACGACGGCACACACTCGGGCGCACCTAAGAGATCCGATATAGTAGGTCACACTCATAAAGGATATTTTTGGTAATATCTAGGCTAAAAAAGGAAGGTAGTCAATGAATAAAGGGATGTTCGATTCTCGTGGGATGTTCGATTCTCACAAGTTATTCATTGATGAGATTGTCTCGATTTAACCGTCATCTCTTTGACCTACTACTACGGCGGCATCGAGATGCGAGGTTAAAACCTCGGAATGGTATAGTAGACTTAATTTTAGTTTACAATTCCTAAAATAAAATAATATAGTAGTGTTAAACTTGAATTTATATATGTCATTTTATTTACAAAGATTATCCCTTACTAAATTGCTTGAAAGATTAATAATTGACTAGTATTGACTTCGTTAAAAGTGGAAAGTAACTAGGACGTTGAACTAGTTAATCGATAATGCAAATTATTTTTCGAAAGAGATATTTTCTCTTAAGCCTTTTAAAAACCAGAGTGACATATAGGTATGTCACTAGTGACATTTGTGTCAAACGGAAGACAAACTTAGTTTGATCAAAGGTGATTCCGGAATTTGAAATTCTTCTAGTGAATTTTGAGTGTATAGTAATTACACGAGTAATTTTCTAATTGAAAAATTGGAAAATCATGAAGTATTACTAGTTGGACGATATTTGGAATCGATGAACTAGTGGGAGCTTTATGATTTGTTGTTTTTCTAGAACATTAGAAAAGTGTAATCGACTACACACGTAACCGTTCTAATTGAAAACCGGAAAGTCATGAAATATCGCTAGTTGGACGATATTTGGAATCGATGAACTAGTGGGAGTTCTATGATTTGTTGTTTTTCTCGAAACATTGGAACTATAGATTTTTCTAATCGAAAAATCGGAAAATCATAATAAAAAATAAAGCATTGCTCGTTAGACGGTATTTGGAACCGATAAACTAGTGGGAGCTTTAATGTTATGATTTGTTGTTTTTTACGTATATTAGAAAATCTCGAAGTCCCGACGAGTAACACTCAAAATAGACATCCCACGGTTCAAGAGTAGTGTCTACTCAAACGAACGGCTGGTTCAAGATCTATTTCCATTCACGGAAAGTCAAGAATGGGAGAATATGTCTAAAAGTGTTAGTCATCTAAACTGAGAAAACTTTAAGGCTGAACCGAAAATTAATTAACTGAAAATCATAGGACAAGGACAGTGATTTTGGATCACCAACCTATGAATCCTTGGCGATTTTCTCAAGCTAAGTTCTTTGGAAGAACAAGGTAGCAGTGCATTTAACGATTAAAAAAGTAAACAACGGGCAGTTAATTTTAGCTAGAATAGTGGGAGTGATATAAGGAAATGAATCTCGGATTCAATCCTTGGATATCGCGGAAAAAATATTTTCTGTTTAAGATTCGTTGGAACGAATGGATTTACCGTCTATTCGATAATTTGTTTGTCGTATAGAAAGTGAATATACCATTTGTAGTACGAATCCAAGACTCGGACTTTTGTTTGATAAAGTCAAAACCACTTAGAACTGCTGAAATATGTATATAAAACACATCTTAAAAACTATTAAAAGCAATTGGTTTCTATATTTTGATAAACGCTTCTTCATATTCCATAGTTAGTGCATAGTCCCTAAAAGACAAGACCTGAAGACTGGCTCAGGGTGATTCCTTTCTCCCAGTCTGGTTATATTGTCTCAAAGGTTCAATGACTAAGTTTCCTTTCAACTGGGAAAGGATAATTGTTATAAAGAAGTAACATAGCTTGTTCATGACGACCTTCGGGGTCTGATGAAAGATACGAGCTAGTAGGAGCTTCCGAGTAGTGACTTCTTGTCTGATAACTATTCAAACACTCCGGTAAGTTTATCCAAAATATTTTGAGGTTTCTCTATTTTCAACAGAGATAGAGTATCCTATACTCGGAATAGGCCATTCATAGTCCTCGAGACTGATGCTCAGCCTGCCTCATTGTGACATGTTCTCACTAAGTGAGAAACCGTTAAATTGCCTTATATAGTTTTTAGATGTGCTACAATACATCGCTTAACTCAATAAAGATATTGAAGTTTAAATAACGGTTTACATTGAAATGTAAGACCGAGAAGTCTACCTAGAATATGCTTTGGAATTCACGGATAAGGTGTGGATTCGGTTCACCCCACTTTCGTAAATATAAGCATTTAGCACACGGTGCTTGAAGGTAAGACTGGGAATTTCACGCATACATTCGGTCAATGACCATTCGTGCTATATCTTTTAACCTATTGAGTATAAAGGTAGGATTCTTGAAATCGGGAAGGGACAGTTAGACTGTTGCATCCTTTCTGATAGAGTCCATGAACATCAAAACCTTGAACCTTGAAGTACGTTTACTCAAGGTAGTTACTAATCGATTAAAATCGGACCACATCCAACATCGGTTGTTGGTGATAACACTAAATACTACTAAACTAGATCGTAATTTCGATCCACCCGGTAAGTATTGGGAGTATGGTTTATCCATTACCCATTACGGTTTCTCGCGGACTTTGTAGTCGAGGATCGATTGATAACCTATGGCTCTTTTGTGAGCAGATAGGATTCGATAATAGAGGTTGGTTTAATAGCCATAACCTGTCAATGGAGTTCGGTACTCCAGATTGCTTCATACTCTTGTAGAACCACCTGAGCGCCTCAGCCCAGTGGGAGTAATTGGATCTACACGAAAAGAGTAGAATGAATATGAAAGTTTATCTTTCAGAGCAAAGCTTGAGTGGTCTAGGGTAATTCCTAAGAAGTAGAGAGTTAATCGGACTTGGACTCTCTTACCACTTAGTATTGCATGATTTCGTTCAAATGCAGTAAAATAGGGGTGATTCCACGAGACTTTCTTGCCAAACAAACAGAGTCCGGATTCATTCGGAACAAAAAGGTATTGCCTTATGAACTTATGACGGGATGACCGTCAAGGCTTATGTCCTTTGTGGATAAAAGCAAACCTCTCGGTCATTGGAAGTCATATATTTCTACAATATATGGATTTGACGAGAATATTGATAAGTCTTTTGTAGACTGGATATCAATTTTAGTACAAGAGTGAATATATATATATATATATATATATATATATATATATATATATATATATATATATATATATATATTAGTGTTTGTGAATGATAACACTTTGCACCGAGTTGGAATCAACATGGGTGTGTTATCTCAAGTCGAAATCGACAATACCACAATTCTCTCGCAATGTAGATTTGGACAACATTCTTAAGAGTTTGACTCGGTCGAATTCATTAGAATCGATCCACTGGTTTCCCATCCATCTTATTGGTTAAGATGATGCATCGTGTATGCAACATTCAACGAGGAAGTTCTACCCTATGCCTCAGGAATGACTCTCTAAATATTCGGATCAAGAGAAATGGGATAGATTCTCTTTCTAGTAAGAGATGGTCAGGTTGTTGAACGTCAACTTTTGATCGAATCTTAGATTCGGCGGTTAACAAAGCAAGTTTAGTATGTCCTTTAGTATCTTGAAGAGAACGAGGAATAATATGCGGACATATTCATGTGTGAACTTGGATATGTGTGATACATCGATTTTGACTTTAAGTCGATTGAGGATGATCGTTAAGTCGATCTCGGCCTCGATGTTTACTCTTGTGTTAAAGCTATTGCTTGGAGGAATCAAACAACGCCAACTCGACTTTAACTAGTTGGGTGATTAGCGGTTTTTGTAGTAATTTGGAGAGGCGATATAGTTTAAGGATTTCCTTTTCATATCGAGAGTGATTCTAGATTTGGAAGCCGATACCACATCATTGTGCAAACGATGAAGGGTAGCTTATAAGGTTTTTCAAATCACTAGAGGTCCAAAGCATATTGGGAAAGTACCACATGATTAGATGGACCGGTAACGTTTCGATTCTATGGATCGCCTCGAGCCGACAACTGACTAATCATTAAGACCCATGACATTTAGATGTAGGTGCTCCCGAGTCAACGACCTATCCTACGACGGCATACTCGGAGTGTACTTTGGAATCTGAAATGGTTATGATATGCTTAATGGGTACTAGAATACGGGATGGGTCTCCATTGCTTTAGAGCAAGTGGGAGATGTAGTTTGTTGTATTTTAAATAATAGGGTGTGCTCTAAAACAATTAATCACATGCTTTCGTGCAAGTGGGAGATTGTTAGGTGTGATGCCCGAAAGACAATTTTGTAATTGTTTTATTTAATAAATGAAATGATATTATTATTCATATTTATTATTCTCATAATCACCGATGTGACAAGTATTTACACTACAGAAAACCCTAAAGTATATCGTTTATGTAATCACTTAACTCAGTGTATGGTATATACACGGGAGGATTGAGTTAGTGAAGATGTACTTAAAATACAATTAGCCCGTAGTGAAGTTAATCGAGAGTATCGGGTCTCTCCTTTAACGTGCTATTAATGTGCCCAGAACACAATAGGTGTGATAGTCATATCCGGACTTTCGGTTAAGAGAACCTAATGGGGCATTTATATATGATAGATATATCATATAGGGCTGGACCGATTTGATTAGAGTTCACGATATAATTCCGTAATCGAGAAGTCTTATCGAATCAATGGATGATCATATTTATGGATATATCTTAATCCTCGAGGTGATCACTACCAACCGCTTGAATCAGATGAGGTTTGACTTGACGGTTAAGGATTATCATCGAGTCCGTGGTCCGAATTACCCCCATCTTGGCATTGTCTATGGATTGAGTGAGTAGTCCGTGTTATCACAGATACGGAATCCATTCCTTCCATTTATGGAAGTAGAAAGACGATTCCCTTATTTGTTAATCCTAGAAGCGATCGATCGCGCGAGTTCATATTACATCGATTAGCTACCGGTGAGTTGTATGAATTAATTGATCACTAGGGGTTAATGGTAAATAAGGATAAGATGTTCTAAAAAGGGTTAACGGTAACTTCCCGATTTGGAATGAAATAATCTATGGAGGATTAATCCATATGTAATGATTATATCAATGGACGCTTATTATTATTCTCGTGAGGAGATAAATATAATCTCATAATCGGAGGAGTGCAGTCACGGGATTATGGTGGCATATTCCTGTGATTGATTTATCGAATATAATTATTACATTCGTAAGATAATTATTTATTTGATTTATCGGAGCCATTGTTTATTAGTCCATGGTCCCCGACGTGCCTCCTAATATAGCATAGCTATTCTCGGACGTCGAATCCTAATAATATTAATTTAGTTCTTGTTGGACTTTATTAAAACGATATGTGAATTAATTGTTTAGTGAACTATTAAATTAGTTGGGCTAAATAATTAAATATATGGAAAAGACATTTTTCATAATCTTGGCAAAATTAGTGTGTTAGTCAAAAATAATATTGACTAGGTCAATATGGTGATTTTCGGCCATGGCATGTATTAGTCAACAAGGAATTAGTTTTCTTGTGATTAATAAGACATGTGCACAAAATATTTATTGGATAAATATTTATGGTAAGAAATAAAGATAAATATTATTCTAGATTTGTTCTAGAATATTATGGGATTATCTTTTATTTAATAGGATTATTATAATTGATTTTGTATTAATTATTAAATCCTTGGAGGTTAAGTTTTACTCTCCTATATAAAGAGAGTTCTCCCAAGCCTTACAACACAACAATTTCGACTTCTCTTAGAGAGAAGGAGCAAAAATTCGGCCAAGGGGATTTGGGGAAAAAATCTTGGAGGTTTTTCCGGGTAGCATATCGGAAGGATTCGAGACGAGGATTTCCTTCCACCGGGAGTTGCTTGGATCACACGTACGGAAGATCGTGGTGCTCTTCACATCTTCTTGCAATCTTTCTTTTGCGGTTCTTCAACTTGGATTTTGAGATCCAAGAGGTATGATCTACAATCCCCTTGTAGTTATAGATCTAGTTATTTTATTACGTGTATTTTATAGATCTAGATCCTTAAATCGCTTCTGTAGCGGATGATATTACTAACACACATATCATCATAAGTCCCCCGAGACTGGGGTGGACTGCTTCACAACTGCCCTTGTCTGAAGCGCTTTAACTTCCGTCATTATTATATCGCGAAACGAGGCCAAGTTGCCGCTGGTTGTGAATTGAACCCTTACGTCACTTCCACTTCTTCTTACTTAATCATCCCTCTTGTCAAACAACTCCTCTATTTCAGACTTTTGGACTCGCACCCCAGCAATTACAAGTAAGTCTCTATTTCTACGTTATTCTTCTACTTCTTTTGAATCTTCATTTCTTTCATGAGTTTGAGAGCCAACACTGCCTCTAGCAGTTCTATAGAAAGGTTGTTTGAGTCTCCGGAAAAGATTTCTATAGCAATAGAAAGTGAAGAAGTGAATTCCTTTAACCCCATTCCTTGTCCTGTAACTGTAGTAAACCTCGATCATCCGTATTCTTTGATTGATCTGAGAAATACCTCCACTTTTGGGGATAACCCTTTGTGCTTTTTGCCTTCTCATCTTCTTCCTCCTGGGATTTTTACTCCCACTTCCATTGTCCATCAATATCCAGAAGAACACTCTGCCTTTTTGAATACTCTAAAAAGGGAGATCAATCGATTTGATAAAACCAAAGCTATAATGGCTTTGCATGGTGTTGCTAGCAAGATGACCAAAACGGAGATGGCTGGTTTATTGAAAACCTATCAGATCCGTACTGACCCTTCTGCAGTTGTTCTCCCCAAACCTACTGAATATGCTTACAATCCTCCAGCAGGTTTCTGCACAGTGTACGCTGATCAGCTTCATAGTGGGTTGAGATTCCCTCTTCCTCCTGCGTATATTGAGGTGATGAAGTATTACAAACTGGGAGTTGGTCAAATACACCCGAACAACGTCAAATTCCTTGTAGGTTTTATGATTTGGTGTCGTCTGAACACCACCCCTTTCTCTGTAAAATTATTTAGTAATTTTATCAGTGTAAACTGACACAGGGTAGTGGAGGATGGTATCACTTCTGTCGTAGATATGGTAAGTTAAACCATATTATTCCTCTATCCAGTAAAGATAGGACCAAGAAGAAATGGTCAGAACGCTTCTTCTTCGTGAAGCATAACACTGAGGCGAATCTTGGTCGCTGGAATACTTCTTCCATGAAGGACAAGTTGGAAGATCATATAGATGCAACTCTGGTTAACTATCTTACCAGCAACAAAATCTCACTGTCTTTGAACGTTATAAGTTCCCTTACGCCTCGATGACGCCGCCACTTCACACCGCAGGCTCATCGGCTATGTGGAGTTTTCCAAAGAACAGTACAGAAAATGTATGCTTGTATTTATGTTTTGCTCTTATTTTTGAACGTACTTTAATTGTCTTTTGTCCTTGTAGTGGCCAACGTGGATGATTTGATTAACACCGATATCGATGAGGAGGAAGAGACTGAGCAGATGCCGGATGATTCTGAGCGGATTCTATCGGCCATCCCTGAACAATGTGAGGTTTCTGGTCAGAAGGAAACTGAGGAGAGAATTGCTGACTCTGGTGGTGCCTCCCAGGATAAGGAGGTTGGGTGGAACTTTCTGTTCAGATATTACCGAGCATCGCTGAGAATACAATGTCAACCGACTTGGAGATTCCTCCTACAGATCCAGTTTCTGCTCTGGCTACTGTGCCACTGAGAACTGTTTCTCAGAAAAGTAAGAAGAGGAACATGCCTGCTTCATCCGGGACGTCTGCTAGTGATACTTCTTTATAGTTTTTATCCTCTTCTCCTTAAATTTATGTCCTCTAAGATTTGGCCTTCTACAGTGTTACCGCCTGGGCAAGTCATTGCATAAGAAGACCTCTAGCATGGCTAGGGATATTGCTGCCCTGCAGCAAATTGTGGTGGACCTAGATGAGGCCAATGCCAAGGTAGCTAGTTTGGAAGAAGCCAACCATTTGTTAACGTCTTCAGAGGCAGCTGCCCGTCTGGAAGTTGAGCAATTGAAGACCAATCTTGCCAAAGCTGAGGGTTTATTGTTCACCCAAGAGGAACAATTAAAACTTAGAGATGAGCAGCTGAGGCAGATGAGAGAGGAGAACCAACAACACCTGGCTATGGCAAAGAAGATGAAAGCCAATTTTGACGAAAATTTGAGGCAAATGGAGGAAGCTCCTGCCCAGAACGTTGTCCAGAAAGTTGTTGCCGGGTATAAGGCTTCCCCTCAAACTTATGAGGAAATTCAGATTATTCTAGCTCCGGCGCTGCGCAGAGGATATACCCTTGGTGTGGATGAAGCTAAACCAGTTGACTTAGTGATTAGCACTCTACCTAATCACAAGTTGTATGATAAGAAAGCCAGCGAAATCTTCACCAAGCGGTATGACGAATATAAAAGTGGAGAAGACATTGTCCGCAAGTATGCCAAGAAGAAATCTGCTCAGCCTTCTACTACTCTTTCTGCTACTCCTTCTGCTTAGCCTTCTGCTACTCCGTCTGCTCAGACTTCTACTACTATGTCATCTTAGTTTATATATTATCTCGAAACTTTGGATTTCGCTGCAACTTTTGAGCAGCTTTTGATGTAATATTTTTATCTGCTATTTGTTGTTGATGATGCTTTGATCGTTTGAATCTGCTTCTATTTTGATATTCTCTGAGTCTGAGTTTAGAATGTTGGTTTATCTTTCTTGTTGCGCTGTAAAGAAGTTAGGATTATTTATCCTTAGCTTCTTTATATAGAATATACACGCTGCGCGGAAACGCCTCGTTAGTTTAATGTATAAGACTTTAATATTTTCAGCCCAGAATATCCTTGCGCTGCAAGTTTGGTGATTATATCTTTAATTGGGTCCTCTGCCCAGAATGCCATTGCGCTGCAAGTTTAGCACTTATATTTTTTAATTGGGTCCTTTGCCCAGAATGCCCTTGCGCTGCAAGTTTGGCACTTATATTTTCAATTGGGTCCCCTGCCCAGAATGCTCTTGCGCTGCAAGTTTGGCACTTATATTTTTTAATTGGGTCCTTTGCCCAGAATGCCCTTGCGCTGCAAGTTTGACGCTTAGCCTTTTAATGGATCTTCTGCCTAGATTTCTCCTTCGCTGCAAGTTAAAATTTTGCTTTCCAGGCATTTTGCGTTTAATTTTGTGTTTCAACACATGTTAAAATATCATATATAATCACAAATTTAAACAGGATATATATTCAAGATAACATTACTCAAAAAAATAGGACTATCTTAAGGAAAAAAATTTCTTAAATGAACAACATTCCAGCTTCTAGGAATGGTTTTTCCGGAGGCATTAACTAGTTGGTAAGATCCTTTTCCATGTACTTTGATAATTTTATAAGGACCTTCCCAATTTGGGTCTAGCTTTCCAGTGGGACCTTGTTTGCTGGCGTCATTTCGCCTCAGCACTAAATCGCCTTCTTTAAAATACGTACCTCTAACTTTGGAGTTGTAGTATTGGGCAATCCGTTGCTTGTATTTGGCCATCTGTATCAAGGCTATGTCCCTTTTGTGTTCCAACTCATCCTTGACGTGCAGCATGTCTACCTCTTGTGTTTCTGGACAGTATAATTCCAACCTGGGAGATTTGTGTCCAATCTCTACTGGTATGACTGCTTTGCATCCGTATGCAGAGGAGTATGGAGTTTCCTATGTAGCAGCATTTGGGGTAGTTCTATATGCCCACAAGATGTTTGGAAGATGGTCTACCCAGTGAGATCCTTCCTGTTCCAACCTTTTTTTCAATCCCTGCTTTATTTGCCTGTTGGTCTGCTCTACCTGCCCATTGGCTTGGGGATAGGCCACTGATGTAAAGTGTTGGGAGATTCCTAGGTTTGTGCACCAGGTTTGCAGTCCTTGATCGTCAAATTGTGTGCCATTATCAGAGATAAGTACTTTAGGAATTCCATATCGGCACAAAATATTTCTCCATAGGAATTTCTATATTTGGTTGGCTGTGATGGTGGTCAAAGGTTCAGCTTCCACCCATTTGGTGAAATAATCTACTGCCACCACTAGAAACTTGAAATTTCCCGGCGCTCTGGGTAGTGGACCCACTAAGTCTACTCCCTATTGATCAAAAGGCTATGAAGATACAATTGGTATCATCTCCTGTATAGGATTATGTGATAAATTGCTATGCACCTGGCATGTCCTGCAAGTTCTGACCAGCTTCTCTGCGTCCTCTTGCATTTCTGGCCAGTAATACCCAAAAAGCTTACATTTCCTGGCTAGAGCTCTTGCTCCCAAGTGATTCCCACAAATTCCGAGATGGATTTCTCTCAAGATATAATCTCCTTCATCCGAGTAACGATTTCAACCAGGTGTCGTGATAAGATTTTCTCATGACGTAACATCGTTGAACAGAGCATACCTGGCCGAGAGTCTTATCGCTTTTTCGCTGCGTACTTTATCTTCGAGGAAGTCTTCCATCTCTCAGATACATTATAATTGGATCCATCCAAGTTTCTGCCTGTGTGATTGGTTGTACTTCAATCTCATCACAACTTTTCTACTTTAACTGCTCGACTAATACCTTTTTGTTGGACATGAAATTCGATCCTAGCTTAGATAAAGCATCTGCTCTAGTATTTTGGGCCCGAGTTATCTGTTCCACTTCTACTGTTAAGAAGTTTTGTAATTTCCTTTGTGCCACCGCAAGATATTTTTTCATGGGGCCTTCTTTTGCTTCATATTCTCCCTTGATATGATTTGTTACAAGTTGTGAGTCCGTGTAGACTTTCAGATTTTGCACACCCAACTTCTGTGCTAGGTTTAAACCAGTTATCAAAGCTTCGTATTCTACTTCATTGTTAGTAGCTTGAAATTCAAAATGAAGAGCATACGGAAATTCTTCACCTTTTGGACTAATGAGTAGGAGACCTGCTCCCTCTTTTCTTGAAGCTCCATCTACATCTGATTGCCACTTTGTTCTACTATTTTCTCTTTCAAATTTTTGCTCTACGGCCACAGCTTTTTCTTCTGCTAAGAAATTGGCTAATGCTTGAGCTTTAATTGCTGTTCTTGGCCTATATTCAATGTCAAATCCTGCTAATTCGACTACCCACTTTGCCAATCTTCCAGACTTGTCAGGTTTATCCAAAATTTGCTTTAAAGGTTGATTTGTCAACACAATCACTGGATGACTTTGGAAGTATGGTCTTAATTTCCTTGTGGCTTTTACTAGGGCTAAGACCAGTTTTTCCACCTCGGAATATCTGATCTCAGGTCCTTGTAGGGCTTTGCTTACAAAATATACTGGCCTTTGTATCATGCCATGTTGTTTTACCAACACAGCACTTACTGCTTCGTTGCAAAAAGACAAGTATATAAATAGTATCTCACCTTCACGAGGAGGAGTTAAAGGTAAGTGGATCGATATGATACTTTAAATCCTCGAACGCTGTTGACATTCTTCGCTCCACTCAAATGGGCTAGCCTTCCGAGAATCTTAAAGAAAGGTAATGACTTCGTGTGGATTTTGACAAGAATCTGCTTTAGCCTTTGCCAATCTTCTGTTAAATTTGGAGTTCTTTAATATTTTTAGTTCGGGCATGGTTTTTAAAGACTCTAATTTGTCAGGGTTGGCCCTGATACCCTCTTTGGATATCATGTAGCCCAGAAATTTGCCCGACCTCACTCCAAAAGTGCATTTTTTTTGGGTTTAGTTTCATTCCTGTTTGTCTTAAAACTTGACAAACTTCTGCTACATCTTTCAAATATTGGTCAAGAGTCCTGCTCTTGATCAATAAGTCATCCACATATACTTCCATTGATTTGCCAATCTGTTGTTTGAAAATGGTATTGACTGCCCTTTGGTAGGTAGCCCCTGCATTCTTTAATCCAAAAGGCATAGAGACATAGTAGTAGGAACCGAATTCAGTAATAAAAGCAGTTTTTACAGCATCCATAGGGTCCATCATAATCTGATGATATCCCTTATAAGCATCTAAGAAAGCAAAAATTTCATAACCAACTGTAGAGTCTACTAGCCTGTCAATTCTAGGGGAAGTGTAACTATCTTTAGGACAAGCTTTGTTCAGATCTGTGAAGTCCACACACATTCTCCAACTGCCATCTGGCTTCTTGACTAGCACTGGATTTGCTAGCCACTCTGGATAGATAACTTCTTTAATCATGTTGGCCTGCAACAATTTTTCCACCTCTTGCTGGACAGCCTGTATCCTTTCTGGTGCGAATGATCTTTTCTTTTGCTTCATTGGTTTCCTGGTTGGATCGATGTTGAGCTTATGGACAGCCAACTCTGTTGATAGTCTGGGCATGTCACTCGCTTTCCATGCAAACACGTCTTTGTAATCTTTCAAGATTCTGACCAGCATAAGTTTCTGTTCAGCGGGCATCCATGATCCTATGCTGACTGTGGATTCAGGGTCCACTTCATCTAGCATTATTGATTCCATAGGATCGTTGGACTGCCAACTTTTCTCTTTATATGGAACTAAATCTTCCATTGTCACTTGCTGCACCTTCATTTTTCCACTAATTGTGGCTGTATAGCAGTTATTTACAGCATCTACATCCCCTTTAACAGTAGCTTCTCCTTCAAAGGTTGAGAATTTCACATCTTGTTATGTCTGGGCGATACCACCGCTTCCGAGATCGATCAATGCCGGTCTTTCCTGGATCACATTATAAGCCAATGGAGCCTTTACTACTACATAATTGACCATCGAGTCCCGCTGTGGTCCTTGTCCAAAAGTTGTCAATAACTTCAAAGATACCGACAGGATGTATGGGGTCTCAGAATCCAAAAAGAGGAGTTGACACAGGAGTCAGCTCCGAATCTGTTAGCTTCATTGCTTGGAACGCACTGTAATACAACACGATTACTGCGCTGCCCGTGTCTACGCAGATCCTTCTGACCAGATTCTTCTGGATGACTGCTTCTATCACCAACCCTTCATTGCTCACGATGGCTGGTAGCGCATCTCTTGGGCTATACTAAACTGTTCCCATAACCTTCTGTTTCTTAGCTTCTCCTTCTTTTCCTGAGCAGCCATTTTTTTCTTGCTTGGCAGCTTTATTAACTTCTCCTGGCCCCCCAACGATCGTGTTCACTGTGTTGATTGGGGCATTTTCTCGGTGCCCATCAGCATCAGGAGACGGATCTATGTGTCTCCTTTGGTTGCACTTGTCATGATTGTTGTGCTGTTTTTTAAACTCTCTCCTTCCTCTGGGGTTATCTCCCTGTGCTCGATCGATGCACTCATCGATCTTTCCTTCCATTGCTGCTGCGTCTATATCTCTGCTCAGGTCCCTGCACTGTTCAGAATCATGTCCGATATCTTTATGATACTTGCACCATCTGGTATGGTCTCTCTTCTCCCTTGGACCCCTCAATGGAGGAGGAGTCTTGGCGATCCCTTTCTTTTCTATAATTGCCAGAACTTGGTCACGAGATCTGTTTAGAGGAATAAGGTTTCTGTCCTGCAAAGCACCTTTTTCCCTAACTTTTCAGAAATGGGAGCAGTTACCCTATCCCAAACCGATTTTCTCTTTTTGTCAGTACTATCATCAGCCTTTCCTTTTTTAGAATCCCTGTGGGATTCCTCCCTCTTGGCTCTGTTAGCCTTTTCTCCTTGGCAATGTCTGTATGCAATTTCCAGACATTCTTTCATTGTACTAGGATTCTTGCTGCTCAGCTTCGCATGTAACCGCCCTTCTCTAAGACTTGCTACGACGGATGCTACTAAGAATTTATCATCCATATCTGCTATCTGGGATGATTCTCCATTGAACCTTTTGATAAACTGCAACACTGTTTCATCACTTTTTTGCCTAATGGTCGCAAATATGTCCGGTTTCTCTGGAAAGGTCTTGTCGCGATGAATGCATGCATGAATTTCCTGGTCGAGTGGGGAAATCGGTATAGACACTGGGGTTCAACTTGTTGAACCAATCTCTGTTTTTCTGTGAGAAGAGTTGCAAATGCCCCGCATTTCATCTCTTCAGTGCGTTGTATAGTTCACGTGTCTTTGAATATCTTTTGGTGCATATGATCATATGGATCTTTTGTGCCATCATACGCCTAGATCTTGGGAATTTTAAATCCTGGAGGACAAGGAAATGCATCAATGTCCTCAGTAAAAGAGGATACTAAACTAAATTCATCTTGTTTAGGCTTTAGAATAGCATCCGATTCTGCTCTGGCGTTATCACCACCTGGGTGAGTAACTACCATTCGTATGCTAGATTCTGCTTCTTGATTTTCTTTTTTAGCAGTTTGAGGTGGAGTAGGTGCTTCGGAAACATTATTATCCTGATTTCTCGCTTTCAAAACTGCCTCAAATATGGCTTTTATCTCTTTAGCTTTGTGATTAGCAAGGTTCTCTACCAACATTTGCTTAACTGCGTTTGGGTTGCTTGTCTGTCCTTCTTCCATAACTTTCTTTCCGGTTTCACGATCATTTCGATCTGGGCTCTTGTCTCCGGTTTGATTTTCCTTTTCTGGTTGATTTGGTTGTTTCTTCGAATTTCCTTGATTTCTTGTCATTTTACTGTAATAACTACTCACTAACTAGAATTTTGCCCTCCTTCTAGCGCCAAATGATGTTGATCGAATATTACAATCGGGTAATTGGATAATTCAAGTTAGGAAAATAATACAAGAACAAGGAGATTTAGGTATAATTTTGGACTGAACTCTGTGAGAGAGCTGTCTACGTATCCAATTTTAGTAATAAACTAGAATCAAGTCCCCCTCGTAGTTCAGGATGCTCCATTTATATCTGTAGATCGTGATTCTCTTTCCTCGCTTACTAGGAAGTTATTATCAATTATCTCTAGACATTACTGTACGTGGGGTCTACCCACGTCTGTAAGTAGTTGAGACGTTGTTGACTCGGTCTTCGTAATGCTTAGCCGATCATTCTGTCCAGAGAATGTTCTCGCCGAATCAGTGGAGTCTCGCTCCTCCGCTATTCTCGGCCCAAAGCACTTGGTCTGTCGGCGGTTGGGTGAGTCCCGCCATCTTGGTCCGTTTGTCCTTATTGTCCGACCTTTATACTGGGCCCGGCCCAATTACGAATAATCCGACTCAGTGGGCCCACGTATCATCAAAGTGTGTTTAAACATTAATCTTGAAATTATGCTGCAGAAATAAGACGAAAAAATACATAAAAGGAAAGAAAATTATAAATCCATGAACTAACTTTTGTTGAAGAAAGCCTGTGAATAAACGACATCCTTATAAAACAGCTCATATATCCGAAAAGAGGCCAAGAAACATAAATTAAGGAAGAAAAACAACAAAAATGTTACTTGCTTAGCTTTCAGACCAATTGTTCATAAAATAAATCCAAGGCCGTCAAAATACGCAGCACCAAGATTAAGAAAGACAATGTTCAAGATGTGGAAAGGGTTGAAGAGCAGCTGCAAAATATTTGTAGTAGTGAAGCGGTTGGGTGGAATTACTTTAAGATGGGTTTTCAAGTTGAGTGGGAAAATAAACAGGATTTAATTTTCTTTTCAGTTCCGATCCAATTACAACCACAAATAAGAGTAACTAATATGAGGGAAAAAAACTGAGAGGCGCAAACACTACAAACGAATAAGCAGGAAAAAAAAAAAAAAAAAACTGAACGGACCAATCAAAGGGCGACACGTGTCACTCCCAAATCAATCCTCCCTTGTCTTTTGTACAGTACCTCCTACTGATATATATATATATATATATATATATATATATATATATATATATAGAATATTAAGTTTTAGTCCACTTTCCGTCATCTAAATAAATTTTAATCCACACTCATTTTTTTTGTTAATTTAAGGGCAAAACATTTTGCTTCGGACTAAATTACCCTTAAACAACTCTGTAACCGTTCTATCCTCCACTTTCCCTTCTTCATTCAGACTCCGGCGCTGCTTCTAATCCCTTCCTCCCCCGACAGTTGTCCGGCAAAAACGGAACGGCTCCACCACCGGAGGGCTCTCACCCTACAACACTACAGCACACTCAATCTCATCTTTTTCTATTTTCTGTCTTCTCCAAGAATCAGTCAACCCTCCTCTGCTGCGCTGCTCGATTCAGCTCCTCCTCCTCCATTCGGTGTTTCGGCACGGCGTCAGGCGGCTCCTCCTCGTCTGCAGGCAGCTCATGTTAATCAGAGAGGTAATACTTCCATTTCCAAATTCAAACTTCCAAATTCCACCTTCTAACTTTCAAGTTTTTTATTATGTGCAAAGACTTAAATTCTGCTAAATAACTAAATTGAGGGGACCGGGAAACCATGTCTATGACCATAGAAAAACTGAACAACTTGAAACATCCTAGAGGATCAAAATTGATCAGCTCCCGATTGTCAGTCTTCTTGTCTTGAAAAAATGCTCCATTTATGAAATGGGTCATTCAAATGTAATATCATTTGGAAGGACTAAATGTATGGAAAAGTATAGAAGAAACTAAAAGATATATTAATCATGGTTGCAGAAGGAAGTACAAAATTAGATAAAATTTGTGGGATGCTGAAAGATAAGCATTTTGAATTTGTAAGTTCTGTTATATTAGCTTTAAATGAGTTTAGTATCAATGTAACAGAGGATTTGTTAGAGCAGATTCTTGAAAGATTTTGCTTTTATTGGATTTTGTCTGTTGGGTCGTGTTAGCATTTTTAAAGCCAATTTCCTGAATATGGTATGCACCACCTACTTTGTTTCTTTTCATTAAGATTGCACACATCTGGTTATTTTTCCTAGCATCTTTGCTTGTAGTTTCTTGTCATTGAAGTGGAAATCTAATGGCTAATTTCATATGTTGTGTTGTGCATATGTTGCCCGGTTTGTAATCCGGGTGGTAACATGAGTAGTTGTCAGACAGTCCTTTCAAGAACAAAGTTGATGAATTCATTGATAGAGAAATGAAAGCCTCAAGAAGTACACTCCATTTTCAAAGCTTAAATTGAATTATTTCTGTGTAGTCCACTCCACATATGTGATGAGAAATTTCTGATTTGGTGTTTCTCCGAGTTTTGCTGAGGAGCCATTGAAAGTCTAGATTGTAAGTGTACTCTGTAAAGGTGAAAATTGGCATTGAATTTTAGTAGAATCTGATTGCATAATTTGTTAGCTTGATATTATTGTGATTGATCTTTGTGCTTAATCTGAATAATTTTTAGTTGATACTTGTTTTAATTTGTGATCAAACATTATTGTACATAACATGATACTCTGAATGAGTACTCAATTCAATTGATTGTTTTTACTGATTGGGATCATCAAACATCAAATAGAATTTCCCAAATGAAATGTTTGATCACCTTTTTTTTTTTTGCTTTGCTTTGCTTGAACCTGCGGCTGAAATTATGTTTATTAGGACTACAATTGTGCTTTTCTTTTTCCAAAAAAAAAAACTGTCTTTTTACTTACATTTGACTACATGCTTGTTAGGCAATTTGTTGGAGCTTAAGTATAAACTTTATTGTGTTACTTTGTTAGTGTGTTACTTTGCTAGTGTGTTGCTTTGTTGGTGTGTTACTTTGTTGGTGTTAATAGTTCTGTTGTGAACAAAAATAATGGTAGGTCTGTTGTGATTGATCATATTGGTGATCCCATAGTTTAAGGTTTCGTTTAAAGATGCATCTATGATGTTTTAAAGAAGATTGGTTGTATTTTTAACTTGGTTCATATCATTAAGCTTTCTAATAGACTAGTGTTACTTTGTTGGTGTGTTACTTTGTTGAGAACAAAAATAGACTAGTGTGTTACTTTGTTGAGAACAAAAATAGACAAGTGTGTTACTTTGTTTGTGTGTTACTTGGTTGGTGTGTTACTTTGTTGGTGTGTTACTTTGTTGAGAACAAAAATAGACTAGTGTGTTACTTTGTTGGTGTGTTACTGTGTTACTTTGTTGGTGTGTTACTTTGTTGAGAACACAAATAGACTAGTGTGTTACTTTGTTGGTGTGTTAGTTGGTGTGTTACTTTGTTGAGAACAAAAAAAGACTAGTGTGTTATTTTGTTGGTGTGTTACTTTGTTGAGAACAAAAATAGACAAGTGTGTTACTGTTGAAATATTATTAGCATTTTTAGCAGTCTTGTGTAACACTTGTGCACATTTGTGCACATTATTTATTCTTTGTACACATGACATATTAATTATATTATATAAATAATTAATATGTCACTTATCATAACTTTTCTACTTTATTGGGTTCTAAGCTCAGCTTAGCCATATAGATACTCAAGTTGGCCGCTCTATTTACTATCCATAGCATAGCTAGTTTACTTTATTAAAGGTGTATCTATTTATACTCTTGTTCAATCAATGAATAAACTAAGTTGAAGTTTACTCAAGTATTATTTACTTTCTCAAACTCTCTTCATGGTATCGAGAGACAAGTTACTGAGTTCTAAAATCATTTGCAACTCAGTGTTTTGTTATTCCAAAATGTCTCATCAGAATCGATAGTTCATCTTCATCAGTAGACTTCTCACCGCCTCAAAGCAGCTTCTGGTCATCGAATCTTCTTCTTATACAAATCATAGACTTGATGGCAACAACTACTTGCCGTGGTCAAGATCTATGAAAATGTACATCTCAGACAAGGTAAGATGGGATACCGTCCGGCTCTAAAACCGCCTCTACCAAGAAGATGACCAGATTTGAAGCATGGGACACTGCTAATAATCAAGTCATGACCATTCTCACAAGATCAATGACAAAAGAGATCAGTGAGAACTTTATGATGTATGATACTGCAAAAGAAATCTGGGACAATGCCAGAGATCTTTACTCCAAGAAAGACAATACATCAGAAGTATACGAACTTGAAGCTCAAATTCAAAACTGCAGACAAGGGGATATGTCTGTAACTCAATACTTCAATCAACTATCTAAGGCATGGCAACACTTAGATATCCTTGGAAACTCACCCCTGGAATGATGTTAAGGATGTGCCCTCTATAAGGACATCATAGAAAAGAAAAGAGTCTTCAAATTCCTCACCTGGATCGAACTTGCTCTTGATGATGTTAGAGGAGAATTCTTGCCACAAAACCTCTCCTAAAATCTCAAATCCATGTTTGCTTTGAGGTCAAACATGAAGAAAGCGAGGAGGAAAGTCATCTTCTTTGAACACCCCCGCCGATAACCTATCAAGGTCGCCTCGCGAATGTCGGGAAAAGGCTGCTGAGGTTATCGGAACTTCTACAGAAACTCTTGAGAGAAAGCTGGAAGGTTGTTCTCGTGATCACCGCAAACGCACAAATCACACCAAGGACAATTCTTTGGAAGCTTCATGGCAAGCCTAATCCTCTAAACCCTTAAAACCAACCAGGAAAATCAAGGAAGGCTTGTCGGTGATTTAGAGAATGATGACCAAATTGAATGCTCGCTTTGTCGCTTTAAAGCCTTTGTTGCTCAAAGATCGGGGAGGTAGCTCCTCTCTTGAAATGGCCACTCATGCTAAAACAGTATATTCCGCTCACCTCTTAGTAATGAGACTTGGATTGTTGATTAAGGGCTTCTTCCCACATGATAGTAATAAAAACCTCATTACCCACTATATGCCATGCACCCAAATTCACTGAATTAAGGCTCGCGATGGTTCTGTGTCTTATGCAAAAGGTGTTGGGAAAGTTAAACTTACTAATCGATATATCTACAAGGTGTCTTATTTGTTCCAAAGTTAGATTGTAACCTTATATCTCACAAGAAACTCACTAAAGATCTCGAATTGGATTGTTGTTTTTGATAAGGATCGGTGCACATTCCAGGATCTTTCTTCACAGAAGAAGGATTGGTCAAGCTAAACCATGCTCGGGATTGTTTGTAATCAACCCTCGCCAAGATGTAAGATCAAGATCGACCGCTCAAAGACTGCACACGTAACCTGACAATATCATGTTATGGCATTATAGGCTAGGACATCCAAGTTTTGGTTATTTGAAATCTTTAATTCGAATTGTTTAAAGGATGTAATCTTAATGATCTTCAATGTGATATTTGTCAATTTGCCAAACTCACCAAATCTGTGTATACTAAATTACCTCACCTCCCATCCACACCTTTCACCTTAATTCACAAGTGATGTATGGGGACCTCAAGAGTGAAAAGTATAACAGAGCAAGAGGTGGTTTGTCACCTTCATAGATGACCACACCAGAACCACTTGGTTATTTTTAATGAAAGATAAATCAAGTTGGATCCATCTTTCAAGAGTTTTACAACATGGTCTCTACTCAGTTTGACACTAAGATTAAAATTTTGAAGACTCGACAATGCTCTTGAATATTATGAGTCTAATCTCATTAATTTCTTAATGAATAAGTGGAATTGTCCATATCGGTAGTTGTGTTGAGACACCTCGGCAAAATGGAGTTCTTGAGAGAAAGAACAGTGCACTACTGAAATGGCTAGATCAATCATGTTCACTACAAATGTTCCAAAATATATGTGGGGTGAAGCTATAATGATCGCCACATATTTAATCAACAGAAGCTTCCAAACAGAGTGTTAGGTTTCAAGACTCCTATCCAAACCTGCCGACACACACCCGCGCCTCTCATCTTATTGCCCAATTGCCTCCAAAATCTTTGGTTGTCTGTGTTTGTTTATATCCATGCCCAACATGAAGCAAACTTGATCCCAAAGCTCACAAGTGCATTTTCCTAGGGTATGCTAAGGGCGAGGAAAGGTTACAAATGCTTTTCACTCATCGAAAAGAAATTTTACAACTCTATGGATGTAAAATTCTTTGAAAGGACTCCCTACTACAAACAAGTCTCATCAAGCGATCCATCGATGGAAACTCGATTGAAATTGATCTAAATTCGCTCCTCAAGGCAAACTCTTAACCTCAAAGAACTCATCGAGACTCACAGATCGAACCTCAACACCCCATCGACCAGAGCTCTGCTGGACCTCAAGACCTACCGATTCGTAACTCGTTGAACCTCAACACCCTATCGACCCAGAGCTGCGAACCCCAAAGACTCATCGATTCTCATCCACCTGGCGACGTTGATGATGCACTCTATTGCTCAAGGAAGGAAAAGATCATGCACCAATCATTCTATTCATACTTATTTATCTTATGACCAATTATCTCCTGCATTTGCCATGTTTACACAGGACCTGGACTCTCACTCTATTCCTAAAAATATTCATGAGGCCCTTCAAAATGATAAGTGGAAGGCTGCTGTTAAAACAGAGATGATCGCACTCTGGATAATCATACTTGGGACCTCACAACTCTCTCCAAAGGCAAGAAGGCGATCATTTGTAGATGGTTATTCACCATAAAATACAATCTTGATGGTACAATTGACAAGTATAAAGCCGGACTAGTGGCTAGAGGGTTCACTCAAACTTATGGCATTGACTATCTGAAACTTTTGCACCAAAGAGCAAAGCTTAACTTTGTCGAGTGCATTGATTTCTCTAATTTGTCCAACTTGACTGGTCTCTTCACCAATTGGATATCAAAATGCTTTTTCAATGGTGACCTTATCGAGAGGTCTACATGAATGTACCTCCTGGTTTTGTCAATCCCCACACTCAAGGCAAGGTATGCAAACTCGGAAATCTCTATATGGCTCAAGCAATCCCCAGAGCCTGGTTTGGAAAACTCACTCTCGTGGTTAAAGCTGCTGGATTTCATCAATGCAACTCGATCACACTATGTTTATCAAGACAACTAACCGAGAGAAGGTCTATTCTTATTGTATACGTGGATGATATCATCATCTACTTGGAGATGACTCTACCGAGATCCAACATTTGAAGACTCTCTTGGCCAAGGTATTCCAAGTTAAAGATCTGGGCTACTAAAATACTTTCTTGGTATGGAGATAGCTAGAAGCAGTAAAGGCATTTCGGTCTCAAAAAGGAAGTATGTCACTGGATCTCTTTGAAGGAAAGCGGCATCTTTGGGATGCAAACTCTTTGTATCCCAGGTAGACCACTAGTAATACCTCTTTGCATGGCAACATTCTTTGTCGGGGAAGGATCAATATCGAGACTTGTAGGAAACTCATTTATCGTCCCATACAAGACCTGATATTGCATATTGGTCGATCTAGTGAGCCAATTCATGCATTGCCTCTACCGAGCAACATTGGGATCTGGAATGCGAATCTTGAGGTACTTGAAATCCACTCTGGCCAAGGCTTGCACTTCATCAAGTCTGGTGAGAGATCTATCAAGGTTTATCACGATCTTGTTGATTTGGTTGCCACATAGACGGAAGGTCTACTACAAAGCACGCTTCTTATGTATGGGGCAATCTTGTCACCCTGGAGGAGCAAGAAACAACTCAACTCTCTCTCTGTAAGCAGTTGAAGAAGGTCGAACTCAGGGCACTTGTTTTGGGTATTTGTGAAGCTCTTTGGCTCAAAAGAGTACTTCATCGAACTTCAAGACCGACTCAAAGAACTATCACACTCTGCTTGTGATAATAATTCAAAGATTATGCATGGCGGAGGATCCAGTTCATCATGACAAAACCAAACATGTGGACATTGTGATGACACTTCACGAAGGAGAAGATTGATGCCAAGATCATTCAACTTCAAGATGTTCCTCAATGAGACTGCGAACGTCGACATTCTCACCAAGGCTATTCCACCTCTTATGTTCAAGAGACTAAGTAGCAAACTTGGTTGTATCAACATATACAACCCACTTGAGGGGTGTTGAAATATTATTAGCATTTTAGCGTCTTGTGTAACACTTGTGCACATTTGTGCACATTATTTATTCTTTTGTACACATGACATATTAATTATATTATATAAATAATTAATATGTCACTTATCATAACTTTTCTACTTTATTGGGTTCTAAGCTCTCAGCCGCCCATATAGATACTCAAGTTGGCACTACTATTTACTATCCATAGCATAGCTAGTTTACTTTATTAAAGGTGTATCTATTTATACTCTTGTTCAATCAATGAATAAACTAAGTTGAAGTTTACTCAAGTATTATTTACTTTCTCAAACTCTCTTCAGTTACTTTGTTGGTGTGTTACTTTGTTGGTGTGTTACTTTGTTGAGAACAAAGTAGACTAGTGTGTTACTTTGTTGGTTTGTTACTTTGTTTGTGTGTTACTTTGTTGAGAACAAAAATAGACTAGTGTGATACTTTGTTGGTGTGTTACTTTGTTGAGAACAAAAATAGACTAAGTGTGTTCTTGTGTTCTTGTATTCTTGTGTTGAGAACAAAAATAGACTAGTGTGTTACTTTGTTGGTGTGTTACTTTGTTGAGAACAAAAATAGGTGGTGTGTTACTTTGTTGTTGTGTTACTTTGTTGAGAACAAAAATAGTGGTGTGTTACTTTGTTGGTTCAAATGGTTATGTTTGTGTTTTTTGTCTTTAGAAAATTGGAGAGTCAGATTCTCTATTGATGAAGCCGAGCCGATGTTATTTGATGTATTTTTCGCTTCATACATCTTTCATGGAGTTTGATGTGGTGCGGGTTTGACGGATGAAGGTCCATAGATGGTAAACACGATCTGCTTTTGTCTTCAAGAACTTGAAGAATGTTTTAGTTTCATTAATATGCTTTTGATTACATCCAATAGTATTAAGTTTTTATTCTCTTGATTCCCCGGAGTTGCATCTCCATAATGTTTTCATAGATTGTTTCATTAGGATATGAAGCTTTTTTTTGATAGATTGTTGTATTATGCAATGCTAATGGTGATATTTAGATGTTAATAAAACGTGTCATCATTTTATTGTATTCTTGTCACGTTATTATATCATATTCTTGTATTCAGAACGCCTGCGATAAAATTCGATTTTCAAATACTACGTCGAAAAGATATCAAATGAGTCTCAAAATGAAGATAAAAATAAACATGAATTTTGGTGAAACAATTTTGATGATCGGTGTTTCTAAATCAAAAGTTCTGATCGTTTATAAAAAAACGCCCAGGTTAATATAAATATTTTTTCGTCTTTCAAAATATACGTCGGAAGGGTATCGTGTTTGGGCTCAAATTGAAGAGCAAAAAAAAATATGAATTTTGGTGAAAAAATTTCGACGATCGGAGTTCTAAATCAAAAGTTACGGGTGTTTGAAAAAAAAAAAAAAAAACCAAAACAAAACAATAACAAAGCAACAGCATCAAACATACGGTATACCTGATGTTCTCCTACGACCTGAGGACGCGCACCTGTTTGTTTAGGGTCAATTTTGTCCGTGTAAATTTTTTTTCATTTTTTTGCAACTGTAAAAGAATGTGTCTATTTATTCATTTTTTGTAAATATTTTTGTATTTTCCATTAATCTCTATATATATATATATATATATATATATATATATATATATAATATAAAATTCTTCTCATTACTTTTTATTTTTATTTTTACATTGCATGATTACATTTTTATTCATTTCTATATTTTATCCTTCGTCTTATCAAATACAAGTTTTTTTTCTTATTTAATGATTAATTTGGTCTAAGAAATTTATCTTAATAAAAAAATCAAATAGTTTTTCTTAATAAAAAAAAGGATATAATAATTGTTCGACGAAAAATTAGAATAATTTAAAAATATATACCGAAAGCCATTACAACATTTTTAAGTTCTTTAATTTATCAATTCCATCTATTTGGTGGGTCCCTATACTCAAATAGACTCCATCAAGCTATTTGGTCATTAGGATAGTTGATTAGTTGTAGTGGCACTCTTTTTTTACAACTTTATTCTGACACTTCTAAAATACAAAGTTGAGTAGATGTGATTAGTGTGTAATGACCTCTTTTTTTTCACCTCTATTCATCATGGGCTTCAACTCCAACTTCCATTAATAGATACCCAAGTAGAAGCCCTTCATCTTTGTGTTCAATTTTTAAGGCCACTATTGCAAATTTAACAGACCTAGTTAAATAATGTGACTTCTTTTTTAATTTTGTTTATTTGGTGGACCAACACTGCAATTTTAGATGTGATTTTTTTGTATAAGGTCACTACAGCTGCCCTTACTACTCTTAGCGGAGAGCGAATTTGCACAACCAAGTTTGTGGGTAAGTGATTTATTATTTTGTTTTATTGCATTAACATTATTCTTTTGATTTGATATTCATTTATAACTAAACTAACTGACTGGAAAATTATGTGATCCGTTTTTTTTTTCTTTTCTGAAAACAATGATGTGATCGGTTGAGAAGTTGCTTGTTTTTATTTTTTGAGTTTTGGATTAATTTTTGTATTAATATATCACAAATTTTTTGTTGGTTTTGGTGTAAATCCTAGTTGGTGCACAAAAACCAATAGGAATCCAACATTCTAAAATGGGCCCATACCTGTAAAAACTTTCCACCAATGTATTCCTTTGAAAGTGCTGACTTGGTGGTCCAAAACTTGCACCTGGACCACCCTAAAATTTCACTTAATATATATATTTCTGATGTTTTGATCGTCTGATTAATCGGAACACCGTACCCTCTGCCTATTGAAACTTCACTTCTTCCTCGTATGGGTGCTCGCTGTTAACGAGCCGAAATGAGACGAGTATTTATTGTTTAAACTCGTATTTGTTCAGGTTACGAGGTTATTTGTGATCGTTTGTTTATAAGCGAACAAAAAAAGAAGAAGTCACGCTTGTGTTTTTTTTTTTGGGGTCTGTTCGTGATCATTCGTTTAATAAATGCACAAATTCTTTATGTTTAAACTTGGTTTGTGCTTGTTTGTGATCGTTTGTTTAATAATAACCAAATAAAAAATTGTGTTCAAGTTTGACTCATTTAATAAACAAATTGTTTGAGGTTTGTTTGAGTTCCACTCGTTAAACGTATTTTTGGCTTCCAGCTCGAGCTTGCTTGAGTTTGACTCGTTAAGGCATAAACAATCAAGCCCACATCCATATATATAACAAATTATAAAACAATATTCAAACGTTATGCTATAAAAAATAGTATAATAAATATTCTATAAAATTATTCTATAGTGTTCGATTAATATATGTCTTATTGTCCCAATGTGTTAGGGTTAGTTTGTATATTTATATTAGCAGGTTCACGTATATAATGGAACGTTCGTGAGTCAATCTCGTGTTTTTTCCTTTAAAAAACGAGCTTATAATCCTTATAAAGTTTAGGTTGGATTGTTAAGCAAAACAAATTAGCCATCACGAACACTAACACTTAAAACTTTTGGAGTTAACAAATTCTACAAATTCAAGATCTGCGATACTTGATAATCTCTTTGAGACTTCATGACTCACGATAAGCAAGAGAGTCACTTGATAGTTGATTCTTTGAATTTGTGCAAATGGAATTATATCAAAATTAGGCCTTATTACTTGTTGTTAAATATGATACTAAGTATTAGATACTTAGTAGTGCAGTGCAGTGTGTGATTTCGGTTGCTAGATTCAAGAGGTTGATGAGTGAAATAAACTAAGTGCGTAAAGTAAAATCTTGAAAGTAAATGGCCGATTTTATAGTGGTTCCAGTGATGTAATCTCTGTCGACCCACTCTTCTCCTGTGATGTTGGAGGAATTACACTAGAGATCTTTGATGTAGCTTTTACAAAGATTCCTAAGTTGCTTGTCCTTCACCAATAACTATGGCTTCACAAACTAAAATCGGGAGCAGGTAGAATTGTTGCTCCCTGAGTCTTCCACTGGTCCTTGAAGGGTAGGATTGCCTCTTCACACACTCCACAACAAACAACGATCTTTCACACCCAACAGATGCTTCACTTTGTCTCAAGCAGATTCTTTATAAAATAAAGATTGAATCAAATAAATGATTCGATTCAAAGCAGCTTGATTAGGATGATGTAATCAGCAGACTTGCGATCTTCAAGTGTTTAATCTTGATGTAGCTTGAATCTGTAATGCACTTGAAGAAATTCTTTGGATCGAGAGTTTAAGCTCGATAAGTTCAAGCAGGTGTTTTTATTTTTAATTAGCACTTAAAGTTTATCCAAAAATTCATCATCTTTTCTTGAGTTGAAAGTCTTCTATTTATAGGCAAGAATGCATGTGACTTGTATTTGAATTTCAAATGTGACCGCCTTGTATTTGTCCCATCCGATCGCATTCTGCCTCTATTCATAGGATCGACATCGCCGTAATTCCTTTCGACAATGGATCTGTCCACCCCTTTGACTTTTATCCTATGGATAAAAATAAAAGTCATCCCAACGTCTTTTTAATCTCAACCTTTGATTTCCTTGATAAGTCAGAGGTAGTTGGCTGTCTTTATCCCTGTAGTCTTCCAAGATAATCTTGAATTAATCGAGGTAATACATCAGCAGGTTCATGAGTCTGCTGAGATACCTATCAGTCTGCTGATCATCATATAACTGTATATAAAATACAATGCAAATTGATTACTTCTATCTAACTTTTATTTGTGTAGTTAGATTACATCATTTTAATTGTAACTAAGTTCCAAACATCATCCAACTTATGGAACTTAGACCTTTTACACAAGGTATATGTAATCAGTTTAGGTCATCACAGACTTGCCTAAATTCTGATTCCATATCCTTGACTTAAATTACTAAGTTTGATCCCTTAGCCTTCATTTACTGAGTTTGAACCCTCACCTTGCCGGTCTTCGGGTCTTCAAAGGGTTCATGACTAGTCCATCGACCTATCTACCCCATCGACCTGAGACAAGTCTCATGAAACAAGTCGTGACCCTTACACTGATGCTTGTTTGATCAAACCTATTTATGAATCAAACTCTAATAAACCTATACATTTAATCTAGACATCTTTTTGCCTTTGCACTATAACATCTAGTATGGCACTCATCATCAAAACTGAGGAATAAGTCCAACAATTTCCCCCTTTTGGTGATGATGCCACTACCCTCACCTAATCAAAGAAAGCAAAATGGTAAAACACAAAAACAGAACAAATTCAGTCAATTCTCATTATAAACATTGTTGGCTTATTACAAACCTGGATGCAAAGAAAGATAAAGAATAATAAGTATCTTCGATCTATTGTCTCTTCTCTCTTTCTCTTCTAGCCTTCTCACTTGTTCTTGATAGGCTCGATCTGTTTCTATCATATCCCTCATCCATTCATTTTCAATCGGTGTAAAATCAATGTAGGGATTGACTTGCTTCCACTGATTCAAGCTTCAGCAGGATAAGATTAATCTGATTCACCCCGAATCCAAACTTCATGTACTGACTCCTTAAACTCATCAAGTGAATCATTTGCTTTTGTGATAGGCAAGCTCCTATCACCACCTCCGCCACCTTTTCCACCTCTGTTGCTTGCCCTTAAGGCTTTAACCCTTGCTTCCCAAAATTTCAATCCCAAGAAAGAGTCTAGACCTTCATGAAATCCTTTGTCATGATAAGGTTTCCTCTCGTTGTAATACTCTTTCTTGTACCGCCTCGAAGATCATTAGTGAGTTGCACTCGCCAGTGCAAAGTTGCTCGAAAGCATTTGTATCATCTGTCCATCTCTTCGTGCAAAGAGTCTTGCAAAGCCTCTCTTTTCTTTGCGGTGATTGGCCCTCTTCCCCCTTAGTGACATCATCAACAAACGGGATATAAGGCCATGAATAGCCTCCCGTGATACTATCACTCTATGCAATTGACCTTCCATAGTTCCAGTTCTAGTATCAAGAGCAGTAATCTGGATTGCAATGTCTCCCGCAATCTGTTGATCCTTTTCGGTGAGTTTGGGGTCAGCACGGTGAGTTGTTGTGCAACAACAAAGTTCGATGAGGTTCGGATGTTGCAGCAAGGTTGTCAAGTTTCGATGAATAGAAATAAGTTTTTCTTTCAGTAAATTTATCTTTTGCAAGTTTCCAACCTTGATGCCTCTCACATCTAGCATCATATCGCTGATGACATTTTGAGTGGATGCAGAATTTGAAGCAACTGTATCAACAGATTGTCTGTTTTCATTCACCATCTTCATCAGTTCTTCAAATCTCTGTTCCTGTCTGTCCAGTTGTGTCCTTAATCGTTGCATATCATGCCTTACAAATCCTCAACTCATTGAACACTTCAACCGGCACTTCACTCCTCATTCTACTATCAAGTAGATCCATCGCCAGCTCCTCAACTCTATATTGTGCCTGTTGTCTGGCGATGACCATTGCCTTACTCATATCTCTCCCAAAGCAGGGGAGGTCCTTCCTCAACCATAGCACCAAGAATATCTTCCATGATAGGATCTTGTGTGTGTTCTTCAAAGAACTTCTTCTTCTCCAAAAATTTGAAATTCTTCATCATCAGTAGTCATAGTCCAAAGAAATTGTTCTTCCGGATTAACAATATCACCGACGACTATCCTTCCCTACAAAGTGGCCTTGGCTCCAGAGAGGCTCCACTACAAAGAGCCTCAACAACAACAGGGTTTCCTCAGGACCCAAATCAGTTCCAACCTTTGTCCAGTGTTGTTTGAGACTCAGCACTGCACTCCTCTGTTCCAACCTTTGTCCAGTGTCGTTTGTACCTCAAAGAACCTGCACCTCCTCTTCAACTTCCCCGTGGATTGAATGTAGCATCATTATCCACTTGGAAACCTTCAAAGATTACCAATTTTGTGCGGGATGATGGCGGTTTTAGTAAGAATGCCCTCAAAGTCAAATCCATCCTGATATTCAATGGATTCTTCTGAGCTGGTACTAGGTTCACTATGATCAATAACCTTTTCTCCATCAAAATCCTCACTCTGTTCAGCTTCATTGTGTGCAGTAGGCTCTACAACAAGGAATGTAGCAGATTCATCAACCAGCCTACTAGCACTCAGAGTAATTCCCTCATTGATCAATGCCTCCAGATCATCCATGGTGAGATCTCGTAGATCCTCATCCATCTCTCCGATCTCATTGGCCTCGTGAGACTTACTACCGATCTGTAGCTTCTTGACCGGTGGCTTCAGGTTGTTGTTTCTCTAGCCACTCCACCTGGTCTCCCAGAAACATAGGGGTATCATCATCAGAATCTGATGAATCACTATCTGGAGTGAACTTTGGATCTCTGAACATAATAGCTCCACTTTTCTTTCCTTCATCCAAAAGATCCATCAGCCTGGATTGCAACATGCTAGTGTCTATCAAATCCAGCAAGCTATCCACACCTAGCTGCTCAAATGCCCATTCTTTAAATCCACTCATTGGATCAGCATCTGGTTTCTGTCTCTTGTAGAATCCGAACTCCACTGAAAATAGTTTTGCACCTTTTTGAAGTTAGGATCTATTTTGTTCTTTTTGGATGCCTTCTCATATGGCATAGATGGCCTCCTAATGGCAGGTTCAGCAGCTTGCTGACCTCCAAAAGCTTCAACAAGTAAGCTCATGGTTTCTTCAACAGTTGTTCTAAAGTCAGTAGGTTGCTGAGACTGTAAATTTGTGGCAGAATGGCGTGAATAATCCGTTTCACTAAGTGTTTGGCAAAAATAACACTGTATATTTTGACCGGGATTTTCTCTCATTTTTTTCACAAATGTGCACGATCTTAAGGTCCCCAAATCCCCTATTGGGTTCCCCCTTCCCAATTAGGGTTTAGTTTGGTTCCAAAAACACCTAAAACGCGAAAATTTGATGTGAGCAAAATGGTCTAAAACAGGCGAAAATGGGTCATTTTTGCCAAACCTTTGGGACAACAAGTTATCCCAACCATAAACTTGGTCAAACGTCCCTCTTTTGCCAATCCCCCTAAATTTGTACCTACTACTTCCATCTGTACCACACTTGGTTCCCCCTGACTTACATGCTCATCAAATAGGTTAGCAGCAGACTGCTCTTCCCCCTGAGTTCTTGCCACACTTGCGGGGTCTTCAACCAAGTCTTCAATTATCTCTTCAACTACCACAGCAGGTTCAGGTTCAGTGGTTTGCTGTGGTTCTTCAATGGATATTACAAAGAGCTCCTCGGGTCGCGAGATCATCAGATATCTTCAACATTGCTCAAGAACAACTTTGTCAAAGATCATGTAGACTAGACACCCTCTTCAAAGTGAGTGAGTCGAGAATCACCACAGGCGGAATGATAGTTAAGGGCTCAGCCTCAACAGCCTCTTCTTCTTCTTCTACTGGTGCTTCCTCTTGGATTCTTTGAGCTTCCAAGTTTTTCAACTCTTTCCCCTTGCCATATTTCTTCTTTTGGCAATTTCCTTCCTTCTCTCTGGAGAGAGGGTTCATCATCTTTCTCAACCACGTGAGACTTTCTCTTTCTCGCCCTTTTTCGTTGTTCCTCGAATTTCAACAACAGCTTTTTCTTGTTCCAACAACAAGCAGGTCAGAACCTTCACTTTGACCTCAAGCAGACTCAATGATCTGTCTTTGTTTGCTTTCTTGTTTTCTTTGAAGGTTTTAACACTTGATTATCTTCCTTGTGTCTCCACTCTTTCTTTTCTTAGCGGCTTTCTTTGGTGCAAAGAGGTTTAATGGATATCTTCTTAGTTTGTTGAACCCGCTCACCACCAAAGATCACCATCATCATCATCATTATCATCGCCGCCAGCCTCTCCAAAGAACCTCTTCATCATCATCTCAGACCCAGAATAATATAATCAATTTCCTTCTTGTATCTGGACCGATTAATATCCACAGTGCTAGATCGGGATTCCAAGATGATTCAAACAGGTCTGGACCATCAATCCTAAGGCGGCGTGCCTTGGACTTCCTCTTCCCTAATTTCTCTTCCTTGGCCACTTTCTTCATATAATGAATGAAGTAACCACCGACCAAACTTCATGCTCCTACAGATGATAATCATCAACTCTATCTTGGGTCCCGATAGAGTGTCCATACTTCCAATCACCCAAGTATGTTTTTGGCAATCAGTTTGCTCAGTAGACTATATTCACTTCCAATATGTTTGCAGTTGATGCCAGAACGGATTTGATATCTCGTGCATCTGTCTTAATCTGATCTACAAATGCCAATTTGTCCAACCCCATTGCTTCGTGGATTGATGAGCCATCCACCACTTCAACAAATCCAAAACTTCCCTCAGCAGACGAGGGGAAACTTCAATTTCTTGCCCATTTACAGCAGTCTTAAATGCTTCAGTTCCTTCATTTATCTGAATATTTCTCCAGAAACTGACAACATTTGTATAAGAAATTGTGTCCAGTCTTATGTTTAACACATTTTCCAGACCGGCATACCTCCTTATTCTTCGACCAATGTTAATGGCCAACTCAGTTCTGTTTGCATCTTCAACAAAGCCTCTTACACTTTGGCTTGATTCAATTTGTACATCAACTTTTTCCGCCATTTTAATGAGAAGAATGAGATGAAGAAGATTGAATCTCAAATCTGTGTTCACACAGTGTAAACAATCGCAGTGATAAAGCAGATTTGTAAGTGATGATTCTGCTGTGTGATAGCCTGAATATATAGCCGTGGGTAGTTGAAACTTGTCATTGCACGTACATTGAGGTAACCACGATTAAACTGAATAAATGCCGGCTTGACACGTGTTCCATAACGTCGATAACCGTTAGATCGTGTTAATCTGCGGTTATAAAGGATAGAATAAATATCCCGCCCAAGATGCTTTTTGACTTTAATAACTTTGGTCGAGTAACGTTCCATCCAAATAGGTGGGCTCGGAGATCACGATAAAATTCTTCACCGCCTCTTTGTCAAAGTGACTCTTTGATCCTGTTTTCTTCTTGTTTTGTTCAATTGATAATATAAGATGAAGTTTAATACCAATGATCGATCCGTCAAGTGAGCTCACCCAACATGACAAAGACCAATCCCTTGGCAACCTCATTTGCTCAATTGATCAAACATAAGTACATGGAATTGTTGATTCAATGACTAATCGCTAAGTGAGCTCACCCAACATAGCAAAGACTAATCCCCTTGGTGAATTTCCAAATTACATTCTTTGAATATCATCAACCTTTATGATTCCAAGTTCATTCATTAATTTAGCAAATCTTTCACTATCAAGTGGCTTAGTGAAAATATCGCAAGTTGATCTTGATAGGGATGTATAAAACCACCACATCTTTCTTTTCAACATGATCTCTTATAAAATGATGTCTCACATCAATGTGCTTGGTTACAGAGTGCAAAACATGATTTTTCTGTGATTGCAATTGCACTTGTGTTGTCACACATGATTGGAATTTCCTTTTCTTCAATTCCATAATCCCTTAATTGTTGTCTTAGCCAAAGTACTTGTGCACAAAGAACTTCCAAAGAAGAATGTATTCGACAGCAGTAGAAGTTGATATAGAATTTTGCTTGCTAAACCAGAAACCAGTCTATTTCCCATTAACTAATGAGTTCTCGAGGTGCTTTTTTCATCAATCTTGCATCCAAAGATAATCGAACTGAGTATGATATCACTTTGAAGCTTCCTTCCTTAGAATACCATATCCCTACTCCCATAGTTTCTTTAAGATACTTGAGAACTCTCTTGATCGCACTAAATGACTTTCTTTAGGTTTAGATTGAAATCTTGCACAAACACCTACAACAAAGGATATATCAGTCTGGCTTTGCGAATAGTACAAAGCAGATCGCTTATCATCCTACGTATAAGGTCCGATCAACATCTTTGCCTTCTTTATCTTCATCAATCGATGTTTGTACTCATAGGAGTTGAACTCTTAGTCTTTGTTTTCCATACCAAACTTCTTCAAAGAACTCCTTGGTGTACTTGGTTTGATGAATGAAGATTCCATCTTTCATCTGTTTAACTTGCAATCCCAAGAAGTAGTTCATTTCTCCCATCATACTCATTTGGAATTTACTCTTCATTATATTTGCAAACTTTTCACACATTAAATTATTTTCAGAACCAAAAATTATGTCATCCACATAAATTTGTACCAAAGTAGTCTTTATTCCCTTCACTCGATTCGAAAAGTGTCTTGTCAATGGTCCTTTTGTAAAACCATTGTCCACCAAGAATTGAGATAGAGTCTCATACCATGCTCTTGGTGCTTGTTTCAATCCATAAAGTGCTTTGTTGAGTCTATACACTTTATCTTCATGATCTTTAACTTCAAATCCAGGAGGTTGCTGAACATAAACTTCCTCCTCTAGAATGCCATTCAAAAATGCACTCTTGACATCCATTTGATATACTTTGAAGTTCTTATATGCAAAGATGTGCCAAGAATAATCTGATAGCTTCCAATCTTGCAACAGTGCATAAGTTTCATCAAAATCTATTCCTTCGCTTGAGAATAGCCTTTTGCAACTAGTCCGGCCTTATTCCTCACAATGGTACAGATTCATCAAGTTTATTTCTCAGATACCCACTTACTACCAATGATATTTGCATGATTTGGCCTATCAACTAGTGTCCAAACTTGATTTCTTTCAAATTCATTCAATTCCTCTTGCATAGCTATTATCCAATCTGGATTTGAAATAGCTTCTTCAACAACTTTTGGTTCCATTTGAGATAGAAAACAAGTAAACATGGCTTCCAGTTGTCTTCTAGTCCTTACACCTTGCTGTACATTACCAATAACTTGTTCAGCAGGGTGATTCCTTAACCATTGTGGATTTTGGTTATTTTGATTATCAGGAACATCAACTTCAAGTAGGTCTCATTGTAGCTTCTTCTACTGGGGTTCAGCAGATCCTTGAACCGCCTGGATTGTTGCATCGTAACATTACCAGCAGGGGTGTTCAAAGAGGGCGATCGAAACTTTTAAGTCATTGAATCTTTCCGAACTTCAACACAACTGGATCTGACTTGTTGATTTTCAATGAGTTCACAATCTTCATCTTCCATACCAAGAAACTTAGGTTCATCAAACACAACATGAATTGTTTCTTCATGTTTGTTGATCTTTATTCAAGACTCGAATGCTCACTGATCAAGAATATCCCAAGAAAATTCCTTCATCCGATTTTGGTTGGAATGTTTTCAAATGTACCTTATGATTTAGAATAAAACATTTGCTTCCAAATGGATGGAAATAGGATATGTTAGATTTCCTTCCATTCCAAACCTCATAAGGTGTCTTGCAGACTTCTTGTTTCATCAAGTTCTGCTTTTGTGTATAGCATGTCAGTATTCTGCGCTTCAAATTTCAATATCTTTCAGGTAACAATGCTTCACAAATCATTGTTATTCCCGCTTCCTTTAAAGTTCTGCTTTTCTCCCTCAGAAGAAACAAGTTGATGTAGTACACTATTCTCATTCACAATATTCTCTTATAACTTTGTTGAGAAATTCAAGACTCGATCCGATCTTATCTTTATTACGCTTAAGCTTTTCTCATTTTGTAATCTCTTCAAAAGATTAGGCATGCTTTGAAGTGTTTCACTTTTCTTGTTCATAAAAATCACCCAAGTGTACCTTGAATAATCATCCACAACCACTAAAGTGTACTTCTTTCCTGTTACACTTCTTTGGAGTTATTGGTCCAAAAGATCCATATGCATTAGCTCCAACACTCTATTAGTTGATTGTTTGGTCTTTGATTTGAAGCTTGACTTTATCTGCTTACCTTGTTGACAAGCATCACATATGGCATCCTTCTTGAATGTGATCTCGTGTAAACCAACCACCGCTTCTTCTTCACCAACCTGATTGATGTCATCAAAGTTCAAGTGATTCAACTTCTTGTGCCATAGCCAATTGAGTTACGATTTGGTATGCACAATCAGCAGTTTCAGGAACTGCGCAGAGACCAATCCACAATATACATATTCTCATTTGTCTTCGCCAAAGAAGCACAACTTGATCACCTCTTTCACTAATGACAATGCGCTTGTCTTTGTCAAAAGTGACCTTGTAACCCTTGTCACAGAATTGTCCGGTGCTCGCCAAGTTGTATTCCAGTCCTCAACATATGCAACATCCTTGATTGTAAGTCCATTTCTCACAAGTGTGCCATATCCTCTTGTGTATCCAGTGTATTCTTGTTGCCAAAATTCACCCTTAGACCATCTTTTGTCACAAAGTTTGATAGACAGTGCTTATTCTTTGTCATATGTCTGGAACATCCACTGTCAAAGTACCAGACACCCTACAAAAAAAAGTTAATGCATTTTAGGTACCCAAACCTGTTTGGGTCCATAATGGTCATGGTAAGCATGACCTTGGCATGTCTCCATAAGGTCTTCTTCCGAATGTGTCATACTTTGGTTCATACTTTGGTTCATACATGTATTCCACACATCCATAAGTTCTAACAAAGAGGTTGTGTAGAGTTCACATATGTTTTCCGGCCTTTTGGTTTGTAATGTTGTTTGAAGTGATTCTTGTTGTTAGAAACATTTGCATAACCATAGGTGTCTTTGTGCATTAGTAGAATGACCCTATAATAAGGAGTCTCATTGAGGTCTGCTGAGGTCTTGTAAAAGTCCTCTCATTGAGCCCTTTGTCGATTCCATTGCATAGGTTTCACCCTAGCAAGTATGGTTATACTTACTTGCTTTTAACAAGAGTGCAGAGAATATTCCAATTATCAATGCCAGGGGAAGAATCTACCTTTCCCCCGAGATAAGTATCCCTTGAATGATTAACATTTTTGGGTTTAGGATTCTTATCCTTGGAATATTTGCATTTCTTATCCTTCGTGGTCAGCAGACTTGGTAGCGAGTTTGCTATCAAGAGAGGCTTAGAAGGCACAAAGCAAATCCTATTTTTAGATTTACTCTTTTTATTAGAGTCGTTGACTTCTTTGACTTCTCGATTTTGCTTCCTTGAAGCATTCTCGAGAGGGTTTTATCGCCTCAAAGAAACCTTCTCGGGAGTTGGATCTAGTGTGTACAAACTTAGGACCACCTCGGAACTAGGTTCAGTGACCTTCACTGGATCCACTCTTGTTGGATTGCTTTGAGTTCCAAATCCAAGCCCTGTTCTATCTCCATAAGGCTTTCCGATTTGTATGCGTGAGTGGAACAAGATGGTTCGGCCAGATTCAGAGAGGTCGCTGGATGTTCAAGGTGAGACTTATCGATTCGCCCAACATCTTTTTCTTTACCTTTGAGAACCCTTAATTCAAACTTTCAATCTTCCAACTTCTAATTCAAGAGCTTCTTTTCAGCCTTCACAACCTCATAACCAGATTGTATTATCCTCAGTTGATTAAGGATGGCATCCAAAGTCTCATTGTTGTCAGAATTTCTAGGATTTGAACCACAAGTTGATTCACAATCACTTTCAGCAGGAGTATTGATAGATACGTTGTTGTATACCTCCTCGATTTCATCCATATTGGCCATCAAGGCATAATCCTCCATATCAAAGAACTTGGTCTTTGTATCATCGATTCATTTCCTTTTCAGATTCTACATCATATATCGATTCATCTTCAAACAACCATAGCCTTCTTGCCATGTCTTCTTTGTTGACTCTTGGTCTTCAGTAGGTCTGGAAAATCAGGTCTAAAATGTCCAGGCTTCTTGCAGTTGAAGCAAAGATAATCAGGTTCCTTGCCTTGTTTTAGTTCAGACGATCAGTCCAAGTGTCCTGGTTTCTTGCAATGAAAGCACAGATAATCATTATCTTTCCTTGGTTCTTCTTTCCTTCTTTCAAGTAGGCCTCTTTGTAAAATTTCTTGCGAGGGCCTTTCCGGTCTTCATCATCCCGATTTTCTTGCTCAAGAGGGCAATTTGTTCTTGCATCTCATCCAAAGATATCATCCTCGTCCTCCTCGATGTTTCTTCATGATGTGAAGCAGACCAATGCGATGGTCTTTGGCTCTTCCTTTTTGATTTGAGCACCACTTCTTGCTAAATTCATATGCCTTAAGATCGAGAATAACTTGAAGGTGTCTTCTTTATGCAATTTCCTCATTTCTTCAATTGCAATCACCTTCATTTTCCAAACATCTTTGCAGTGTAGAGCTTCCAAGATTTTGGTGTTTACTCCTCTCTTTGAATAACTTACACTCGCAGGTGAGTTCATCCAGATTGCATTGAATCTTGATTCCATTTGCTCAATGGTTTCATTTGGCAAAGATCTTGAACTTTTGGAACCTCTTTTCGCCACACCGATTTTATTCTTCTTTATTGCATCGGTGCCTTCATAGATCAAGTGAATCTTGTCCCAAAGTTCCTTTGCGATCTTGCAATCTTTAACCTTCATGTACATATTGCTATCCAAGGTTACGTAGATGATATCAATAGCAATGTTGTTGAGGTTTGCCCTTTTCCGCCTTTCGCATTCCATTCTCTTTTGGCTTAGGAATGTACTCGATTCATCACCCATCATTCTATCGCTTTGTAATCTCCGGTGGTCCATCGTTAATACATCCATCATCTCATCATGAGTAGCGAGCAAGATATGCCTGCATTCGACGTTTATACTCATCAAATCTATCAAGAGAACACATCAACATAGTTCTAGCATACTTGTGTGTTATCCATGATGCAAATCTTGAAAATCAAGAACTTGAAAGAAAGTTTTAAAGAATTTTCACAAGCACAACAAGTAGGATTCCTTGAGCAATAATCGCTCCGATACCAATTGTTGGTCCCTTGAAAAGACTTTGGTTAAGTTTAGAGGGGGTGAATAAACTTAACACTTAAAACTTTTGGAGTTAACAAATTCTACAAATTCAAAATGATCTCACGATACTTGAGAGTCTCTTTGAGACTTGATAGTCTCTTGATAAATGATAGTCTCTTGATAGTTGATTTGTTGAATTTGTGCAAATGGAATTATATCAAAATTAAGCCTTATTACTTGTTGTTAGTATGATACTAAGTATTAGATACTTAGTAGTAGCAGGTGTGTGATTTCGGTTGCTAGATTCAAGAGGTTGATGAGTGAAATAAACTAAGTGCGTAAAGTAAAATGCTGAAAGTAAATGGCAGATTTTATAGTGGTTCCAGGTGATAAATCTGTCACCCACTCTTCTCCTATGATGTTGGAGGGAATTCACTAGAGATCTTTGATGTAGCTTTTACAAAGATTCCTAAGTTGCTTGTCCTTCACCAATAACTATGGCTTCACAAAGTGGCGGGAGCAGTAGAATTGCTTTGCTCCTGAGTCTTCCACTTGGTCCTTGAAGGGTAGGATTGCCTCTTCACCAGCTCCACCACAAACAACAGTCTTTCACACCCAACAGATGCTTCACTGTCTTCGGCAGATTCTTTATAAAATAAAGATTGAATCAAATAAATGATTCAGTTACAGCAGCTTGATTAGGATGATGTAATCAGCAGCTTGCAGTCTTCAAGTGTTTAATCTTGATGTAGCTTGAATACAGAATGCACTTGAAGAAATTTACTGGATCAGCAGGTTTAAGCTCGATGTAAGTTCAAAGTAGGTGTTTTCATTTTTAATTAGCACTTAAAGTTTATCCAAAAATTCATCATCTTTTCTTGAGTTGAAAGTCTTCTATTTATAGGCAAGAATGCATGTGACTTGTATTTGAATTTCAAATGTGACCGTTCCTTGTATTTGTCCCATCCGATCCGCATTGCATCTCTATTCATAGGGATCGACACATCGCTGTAATTCTTTTTGATAGTGCGATCTGTCCACCCTTTGACTTGTATCCTATGGATAAAAATAAGAGTCATCCCAACGTCTTTTTAATCTCAACCTTTGATTTCCTTGATAAGTCAGAGGTAGTTGGCTGTCTTTATCCCTGTAGTCTTCCAAGATAATCTTGAATTAATCGAGGTAATACATCAATTGAGTTCATGAGTCTCATTGAGATACCTATCGATCTCATTGATCATCATATAATGTATATAAAATACAATGCAATTGATTACTTCTATCTAACTTTTATTTGTGTAGTTAGATTACATCATTTTAATTGTAACTAAGTTCCAAACATCATCCAACTTATGGAACTTAGACATTCTACACAAGGTATATGTAATCAGTTTAGGTCATCACAGACTTGCCTAAATTCTGATTCCATATCCTTGACTTAAATTACTAAGTTTGATCCCTTAGCCTTCATTTATCGAGTTTGAACCCTCACCTTCGGTCTTGGGTCTTGGCGAGTTCATGACTAGTCCATTGACCTATCTACCCTATCGACCTAGACAAGTCTCTGCTGAAACAAGTCACAGACCACTTTCTGATGCTTGTTTGATCAAACCTATTTATGAATCAAACTCTAATAAACCTATACATTTAATCTAGACATCTTTTTGCCTTTGCACTATAACAGCTAGTATGGCACTCATCATCAAAACTGAGGATTAAGTCCAACAGATTCTAGCCTTATGCTCTTTGTCCTTATCACATCATCAAAGCTTGAATTTTTTTTTTTATATCAAAGCTTGAATTCTTATATATATTTCTACAGTCAAGTTTGAGTTGTAATTATACGTTTTCAATTTTCATGCTTACTTTGTTTCCGACCAGTCTTTTGTTTTGAAAGTAGTGCATTTCAACTGTTGGAGCTTTTAATTGAAAAGTTTGAATTGATACAGTGGTTTCTTATATTTGATTTCATAGAATATTGTTTGAATTTGGAAATTTATTTTCTTAGCCTTGAATTCAGGATAGATACGTAATGGATGTGATGTATTGCAAGAGGAGAAAAAAATCGGTGTTGAACTCGATTCACTGCCTTCATGATGATATTTTGATGATGATATTTACAAGACTCTCAATAACCACAATCCTTCTATGCTTTTAGTTTGTAAACCCTTGGACATTTTCCTCTCGTCTCATTGTTTTGGTAAATCTTACCAATCGAACCCGCCTTTCACAAGTCTTATCATCTACAATGAGGGCGTTTCTCGTTGCTCGAACTGAACTCCGGTTACAAGTATTCACTTAAATCCAGTGAGCCGAATATTCTACCGGACCCGGTTGAATCACCGTATAGAGGGCCGTTGAGTACATTCTTGGTAGGATTTTGCAATGGGTTCTTTTGTTATTTCGAGAAGGATGTGTTGGAAAATTGATGGCTAAATGAGCATTGTGCCTATTGGGCCTTAAAATGTGTGAATGGTTAATGATATGGAATTGGAAAATGGGAAGAAGTTTTTCTCCCACAGTGCTTGGAAGGTTGGAAATGGGTCAATATATATATGATGTTGTTTTAGTGTAGTAGTAATAAGCAAACATCATTATATGTCCTCGTGCATAAGGGGGGGGGGGGGTGGGATTTCACCTAGTCTTGTGCACGCCCGCGTCATGCGTACACGGACAAGTTCGGTTTTGCAATTATAAAAAAGATTATTTTATTTTTCCAAAGCTGAAACCTTTCTTCTTCCTTCATTATTCCATTTACTGAAGCATATTGAATGTGTCAATAATGCTGAACCTGTTCTGTTCCAATTCCATCAGTTTTCCAGCCATCATCTCCTACTTCCAGCCTATAAATTCACTCATCTTCTTCAACTTGTTTTACCATCAGACTGCTTCTTCTTCTTCTTATGGAAATAGAGAGTTCATACAAACAAGTTCTTAAGCAAGCGAAAGTTTGGTGCATCTTGTCGTTGATAACCGTTCTATCCTGAAAGACTAACGTTCCGTTGAAACTCAAAGCACTCTACGGTGAGGGGACGAATTAGTCTTAAGGAAACTGTGTTAAACACAGGGCTCGGTTTTCTTTCTTTCTTTTCTTCTTCTTTCTATTGGAATTGTATTTTCGTTCTCTTATTTTATTTTGTCAATGTAATCAGATTACTATACTGCTTAACAGGATGTGTTGTACATTTGCAATCCTTTGTGGGGACCATGTTTTTTTTTTCTTCCGAATGAGGTCTTAGTTGGCGTTTCTAGAAGGTCCTATGGTTTTGGATTTTGTCCTCAAACTCAGCTGTATAAGGTAGTTGAACTTGCTAGCTATGTCTCTCGGACTGAGGTACGGTTTTTACCGTGGTGATTGACAAATTCTGGAGGAGAGTTCACTCTCAATTTGAGCATATTGAACATAGACAAAATAAGGAATACCAAGTAATCCAGTTTTGGGAGGTTAATGGAAGAGGAGCTTTTCATTGGATCCTTAATGACTCGAATAGGCTCGATTATTTGTACTCTTATGACATTAATGAAGAACAAGTCCGGCCTATTCCGACCCCGGTTGGTTTAAAGAAGAGAAATGAGTCTACACTATTAGTATTTATGCATGGTTGCCTTTGTCTATTGCACATGAACGATGGTGAAGAAGAAAGGGTCAAGTTTTGGTGCATGAAGGATTACATGGTTCAGGACACTTGGACTATGCGTATCATCTCACAAACTTGCTTTCCAGTTTCCTTGAAAAACAACTGGTTTTATCCTATTGGAGTTTGGAAAAATAAAGAGATTTGGATGATATATCAAGGTTACTACATAGTTTCTTGTAATCTAGAATAGAAAAACTTCAACAAGCTTGATATCACACTTAGCTTGATGAGGTATCCTTTGATCATGGAGAAGTTTGCATCATTCTGAATTTCTTCTCATTTCGGGAAGCTGGAACAACAAAATCAGAAACGAAGGTACATAGTAGATTGTTTTTTTTTTCAAAGGATGATGCAACAAAACTAGGTTTATTCTCTAAAAAACCTTTTAAACCAACTAAACTTGGAAATGGTCCTGCTGGAATTATGAAGCTGCTCAATTTCCTATTGGAGAACATATTCTCAAGAGTTCCGGTAGACACGATTCTTTGTTGTAAGCATGTTTGTAAAATCTGGTGTCGGTTTCTATCTAATCCCTGGTTTGCTGAAACATACTACAAGGTCAACAATGTGGTTCATCTAATCCTTTGCGATGAAGCTTCTCTTAGGCTCTTGTTTAAGCTGAAATCAAATTCAAATCTCAACGTGAAAGCCAGTCATTTGGTATTCTTGGAATCATCTAAGGCCAAATTCACAATTTTAGGTTCTTGTAATGGGTTGGTTTGTTTATCGATGGTATTCCCTGATCGGGGGTGCTGTATTTGTATCTGCAATCCAGTCGTGAGGGAATCTGCGATTCTTCCACCACCCGCACAAGTAAAACAAATAGGTGATGAAGCGTACATGTTTGGTTTCGGTTCAATGACCGGACATTACAAGGTTTTGAGAATATTGATGAGAAAATGGCATCCTAGAAAATCCGAAGCGATAGAGGAGGTGAATATTTGTCACCACTTAGTGAGTTTTGTGCTGAACATGGGATTATACATGAAAAAACTGCACCCTATTCACCACAGTCTAATGGAGTTGCTGAAAGGAAAAATCGAACATTGAAAGAAATGATGAATTCAATATTGTTAAGTTCAGGAGTTCCACAAAATATGTGGGGGGAAGATATCCTATCTATAAACTATCTTTTAAATAAGATACCCCGAAAGAAACAAGAGAAAACTCCTTATGAACTATGAAAGGTAAACCGCCATCTTACAAATACTTGCGAGTGTGGGGGTGCCTTGCAAAAGTGCTCGTACCTACACCTAAGTTTGTAAGGATAGGCTCAAAAACTGTTGATTGTATATTCATTGGATATGCACACAATAGTAGTGCTTATCGATTTCTTGTTTATAAATCTGATAATCCTGAAATACACAAGAATACGATAATGAAATCAAGAAATGCATCATTTTTTGAGAATGTATTTCCGGCTAAAACAAATGAACCTAGTTCATCAAAACGAGTTCATGTTCAGGATCACAGTTCTGAACAAGTGAATGAGGAAGAGCCAACTGAGGTTGAGCCAAGGAGAAGCAAAAGGCCGAGGACTGAAAAATCTTTTGGTAAAGATTTTATCACATATATGTTAGAAACATACCCTCAAAACTTCATGGAAGTAACGACTTCTTCTGAAGGTCCAATGTGGAAAGAAGCAATAGATAGTGAAATAAATTCCATATTGCAAAATCATACTTGGGAGTTAGTAGATCTACCTCCAGGATGTAAACCACTTGGATCAAAATGGATCTTTAAAAGGAAAATGAAACTAGATGGATCTATTGATAAATATAAGGTCAGACTGGTAATAAAAGGTTATAGTCAAAAAGAAGGTCTTGACTATTTTGATACATATTCTCCAGTAATGAGAATAACTTCCATTAGGATGATACTTGCTATAGCATCTTTACGTAATTTACAAGTACATCAGTTGGATGTGAAAACAACTTTCTTAAATGGATATTTAGAAGAAGAAATCTACATGGAACAACCGGAGGGTTTTTCTAGTCCAGGACAAGAAAAGAAAGTGTGTAAACTAGTTAAGTCTTTATATGGCTTAAAACAAGCACCAAAACAATGGCATCAGAAATTTGATCGTGTTATGCTTGAAAAAGGTTTTAAAACCAGAGAATGTGATAAATGCATTTACGTGAAAGAAACAAAAGATGGCTATGTCATTTTGTGTCTTTACGTTGATGACATGCTTATTGTTGGTAGTAATGATAAGATGATTAAATCTACCAAGTATATGTTAAACACCAGATTTGAAATGAAAGATATGGGTTTAGCAGAGATGATACTGGGAATTAGAATTACAAGAAATTCTAATGGTCTCATTTTGAGTCAATCTAATTATATTGATAAAATCCTGGAAAAATTCAATAAAGATGATTCAAATGAAGCTAGAAATCCGATAGATCAAAGTCAACCTTTGTTGAAGAATAAGGGTGAAAGTGTGTCTCATTTAGAGTACACAAGGATTATTGGAAGTCTAATGTACTTAATGAGTTGTACTAGACCAGATATAGCTTACGCTGTTGGGAAACTAAGCAGATATACTAGTAATCCGAGTAATGATCATTGGAAAGCTATAGTGAGGCTAATGAGATACTTAAGGCTTACTCGTAACTACGGTCTTCACTATACAAGAGAACCAACTGTTATAGAAGGATATACTGATGCAAACTGGATATCAGATACAAAGGATTCAAAATCCACAAGTGGTTTTGTATTCATGTCAGGAGGTGGAGCTGTGTCTTGGAAATCTTCTAAACAAACTGTAATAACCAAATCCACAATGGAATCTGAGTTTGTAGCATTCGATAAATATGGTGAAGAAGCAGAATGGTTGCATCAATTCTTAGAGGATATTCCTCAATGGCCGAAGCCTGTGCCTGGAATATGCATTCATTGTGATAGTCAATCTGCGATTGGAAGAGCACAGAACAAAATGTACAATGGTAAGTGTAGGCATATACGCCGAAGACATAACTCCATTAGACAACTACTTTCAACTGGTACGATTACCTTAGACTATGTTAAGTCAGGGGATAATCTTGCGGATCCGCTAACCAAAGGGTTAAAAAAAGATGTAGTTGCAAAGTCATCAAGAGGAATGGGACTAAAGCCCATGGAATAACTCTTGCAAAGGAAAACCCAACCTTGTAGATTGGAGATCCCAAAATCTAGGTTCAAAAGGACACCCTAACTGCAAAAGTAAGGTCACTGTGGGGGGTAACCCTCCAGATCATAAGATGTAAAACATTGAGAATGATTGAATAAGGATAAGCTCACCAGTAGAGCTTTTAATGATTTGTGTAAGAAGAATAACTCAAGAAATTCTGAATTACAGAATCACCTATGTAAGAGAGAAGAGGGGCCGCTTCAAAGGGAATTGTTTAGGGCGCAATTCTTAGAAACTCTTGCAAAACCAGGCAGATGTCCATGGCCAAAATGGACATAACCGCAAGAACTAAATGTAGCTATGTAGATGCATTGTGGTAAATATGTCATCGTTTACAACAACAGTAGAATAGTTCAAGGACATCGTGTCTACAAATCAGCTAGTAAAGTAAACATATTTTATAAAGGGAAGGTTCAAAGGATCATACCTACCTATCCTATGCATTCATCTACCGCCAAACTCTCTATTTCATTCTTAGAGCTTTTTGTTAGGATTTCAATCAATTTCCATTCATGTGGGGGATTGTTGGAAAATTGATGGCTAAATGAGCATTGGGCCTATTGGGCCTTAAAATGTGTGAATGGAAAATGGGAAGAAGCTTTTCTCCCACATTTTTTGGAAGGTTGGAAAGGGGTCAATATATATATATATATGATGTTGTTTTAGTGTAGTAGTAATAAGAAAACATCATTATACGTCCTCGCGCGCAGGGGGGTGCAAATCACTTCCGGATTTCACCTAGTCTTGTGAACGCCCGCATCATGCATACATGAATGCAGTTCGATTCCAAGGGCTCACAGACAAGTTCGGTTTTGCAATTATAAAAAAGATTATTTTATTTTTTCATAGCTGGAACCTTTCATCTTCCTTCATTACTCAATTTACTGAAGCATATTGAATGCGTCAATAATGCTGAACCTGTTCAGTTCCAATTACATCAGTTTTTCCAGCCATCATCTCCTACTTCCAGCCTATAATTCACTCCTCTTCTTCAACTTGTTTTACCATCAGAATGAAAATTCTTCTTCTTCTCCTTCTTATGGAAACAGAGAGTTCATACAAACAAGTTCTTAAGCAAGTGAAAGTTTGGCGCATCTTGTCATTGCTAACCGTTCTATCCTGGGAGACTAACATTCCGTTGAAACTCAAAGCACTCGATGGTGAAGGGATGAATTAGTCTTAAGGAAACCGTGTAAACACAGGGCTCGGTTTTCATTCTTTCTTTTCTTCTTCTTTCTGTTGGAATTGTATTTTCGTTCTCTTATTTTATTTTGTCAATGTAATCAGATTGCTATACAGCTTAACAGGATGTGTTGTACATTTGCAATCCTTTGTGGGGACCATGTTTTTTTTCTTCCGAATGAGGTCTTAGTTGGCGTTTCTAGAAGGTCCTATGTTTTTGGATTTTATCCTCAAACTCAGCTGTATACGGTAGTTGAACTTGCTAGCTATGTCTCTTGGACAAAGGTACGGTTTTTACCGTGGGGATTGACAAATTCTGGAGGAGAGTTCACTCTCTATTTGAGTATATTGAACATAGACAAAATAAGGAATACCAAGTAATCCAGTTTTGAGAGGTTAATGGAAGAGGAGCTTTTCATTGGATCTGTAATGACTCGAATAGGCTCGATTATTTGTACTCTTATGACATTAATAAAGAACAAGTCCGGCCTATTCCGACCCCGGTTTGTTTAAAGAAGAGAAATGAGTCTACACTATTAGTATTTATGCATGGTTGCCTTTGTCTATTGCACATGAACGATGGTGAAGAAGAAAGGGTCGAGATTTGGTGCATGAAGGATTACATGGTTCAGGACTCTTGGACTATGCGTATCATCTCACAAACTTGCTTTCCAGTTTCCTTGAAAAACAACTGGTTTTATCCTATTGGAGTTTGGAAAAATGAAGAGATTTTGATGATATATCAAGGTTACTACATAGTTTCTTGTAATCTAGAATAGAAAAACTTCAACAAGCTTGATATCGCACTTAGCTTGATGAGGTATCTTTTGATCATGGAGCAGTTTGCATCATTCGTAATTTCTTCTCATTTTGGGAAGCTGGAACAATAGAATCAGAAATGAAGGTACATAGTAGATTGTCTTTTTTTTTCGAAGGATGATGCAACAAAACCAGGTTTATTGTCTAAAAAACCTTTTAAACCAACTGAACTTGGAAATGGTCCTGCCGGAATTATGAAGCAGCCCAATTTCCTATTGGAGAACATATTCTCAAGAGTTCCAGTAGACACGATTCTTTGTTGTAAGCATGTTTGTAAAATCTGGTGTCGGTTTCTATATAATCCCTGGTTCGCTGAAACATACTACAAGGTCAACAATGTGGTTCATCTAATCCTTTGCGATGAAGCTTCTCTTAGGCTCTTGTTTAAGCTGAAATCAAATTCAAATCTCAATGTGAAAGCCAGTCATTTGATATTTGCGGAATCATCTAAGGCCAAATTCACAATTTTAGGTTCTTGTAATGGGTTGGTTTGTTTATCGATGGTATTCCCTGATCAGGCGTGCTGTATTTGTATCTGCAATCCAGTCGTGAGGGAATCGGCGATTCTTCCACCACCCGCAAAAGTAAGACGAATACGTGATGAAGCGTACAGGTTTGGTTTCGGTTCGATGACCGGACATTACAAGGTTTTGAGAATATTGATGAGAAAATGGCATACTAGAAAATTCGAAGCCCATGTCCTCACCGTCGGTATTGACAAGAATTGGAGAGAAGCTGTTGGTGATTTTAAAATGCCTAAAAAAAGGCCGGACAAAATTAACATATCTCATTTTTGCAATGTGCCTATCAATAACGCGATTCATTGGATAGGCGGAGGAGATTCAGAACTCGTCCTTTATGCTTTCAACATTGATGACGAACAATTTAAGTCATTGCCTCCCCCTCTAGGTATTGATGGTTACAGTTGTCTCGGAATTTTACGAGACTGTCTTAATGTTGTACATGATGATATATAGGCCCACTGGGTCGAATTATTCATAATTGGGCCGGGTCCAGTATAAAGATAGATGGGCCGGTAAAGCAGGACTACACCAAGCGCTGACCAGATCATACTCCTGGGCAGAACAACCAGAGGAGCATGAGTCCACCACGTTACGAAAGCGTAAGAGTATCCGGACGAGAACAATCGGCCGTGGCATGACTTAAGACCAAGTCGAGAATAGTCATCAAGCATGACGCGTGGGTAGACCCCACGTCTGGTAATGTCCAAAGATAACCGATCATAACTTCCCATTATGTCAGGGAAGAGATTCACGATCTACAACTATAAAAGGAACACCCTGAACTACGAGAGGGACTTGATTCCGATTCCACACTTGAATTGGATACGTAGGCAGCTCTCTCAAGGAGTTCAGTCCAAACTTATACACAAATCTCATTGTTCTTGTATTATTTTCCTAACTCGAATCATCCATTACCCGATTACAATATTTGATCAACATCATTTGGCGCTAGAACGAGGGCCGATTCTAGTTAGTGAGTTGTTGTTACAGTAAAAATGGCAAAAAATCAAGGAAATTCGAAGAAACAGCAAAATCAACCAGAAAAGGAAAATCAAACTAGAGAAAAGAGCCCAGAAAGAAACAATCAAGGAACCGGAAAGAAAATTCTGGAAGAAGGACAAACCAGCACCCCAGATGCAGTTAGACAAATGTTGGTGGAGAATCTTGCAAATCTTAGAGGAGAAGAGATAAAATCAATTTTTGAGGAGGTCTTAAAGGCCAGAAATCAGGAAGGCGATATTTCAGAAACACCTTCTTTTCATCATGTAGCGAAGAAAGAAAAACATGAAGCAGAATGCAGTGTAAAGGTTGTTGTTACTCACCCAGGGGGTGATAATGCCAATGCAGAATTGGATGCCATTCTAAAGCCTAAACAAGATGAATTTAGGATGGAATCTCATTTTACGGAGGACATTGATGCATTTCCTTGTCCTCCGGGATTTAAGATTCCTAAGATCCAGGCATATGACGGTAGCAAGGATCCATATGATCATATGCATCAGTAAATCCAGCATATGAATCTATACAATGCACCAGAAGAGATGAAATGCAAGGCATTTGCAACTCTTCTCATAGGAAAGGCAAGAGATTGATTCAACAAATTGAACCCCAGATCCATACCAGATTTCCCCACTCTGACCAGGAAATTCATGCATGCATTTATCGCAGCCAGACCTTTCCAGAGAAACCGAACATATTTGCTAACCATCAGGCAAAAAAGTGATGAAATAGTATTGCAGTTTATCAAAAGGCTTAACGGAGAATCGTCTTAGATAGCAGATCTGGATGATAAGTTCTTAGTAGCATCCTTTGTGGCAGGACTGAGAGAAGGGTGGCTACATGCCAAGCTAAGCAGCAAGAATCCAAGTACCATGGAAGAATGTCTGGAAATTGCATACAAACATTGTCAAGGATAAGAGGCTAACAGAGCCAAAAGAGAGGAATCCCATAGGGATTCCAAAAAAGGAAAAACTGATGATAGATCTGACAAGAAAAGAAAGTCAGTTTGGGACAGGGTAACCGCTCCCATCTCTGATAGATTAGGGAAAAAAGGTGCTTTGCAGGACAAAGACCTCATCCCCCTAAACCGATCTCGTGATCAAGTTCTGGCAATCATGGAAAATAAGGGAATTTCCAAGATTCCCCTCCATTGAGGGGTCCAAGAGAGAAGAGAGACCACACCAGATGGTTCAAGTTTCATAAGGACATCGGACATGACTCTGAGCAGTGCAGGGACCTGATCAGAGATATAGATGCAGCAGCTATGGAAGGAAAGATCGATGAGTGCATCGATCGAACCTAGGGAGATAACCCAGGGGAAGGAGAGAATTTAAAAAATTCCACAACAATCATGACAGGTATAATCAAAGGAGACACAGAGATCCGTCTCCTGATGCTGATAGGCATAGGGAAAATGCCCCGATCAACATAGTGAACATGATTGTTGGAGGACCAGCAGGTGTTAACAAGGCTTCCCAACAAGAAATAAGCGGCAGCACAGAAAAAGATGGAGAAGCCAAAAAACAGAAGGTGATAGGAACAGTTCAGTATGACCCAAGAGATGCACTACCAGCCATCGTGAGCAACGAAGGACTGGTAATAGAAGCGGTTATACAGAAAACCTAGGCAAAAGAATCTGCGTAGACATAGGCAAAGACAAGAAACATGTCAGACATAAACAAGATTTTGTGCAATGAAGTTAACAGACTCGGAATTGACTCCTGTGTTAACTCCTTTTTTTGGATTTACCGGACCTTCCATCCATCCTGTGGGTATGTTGAAGTTATTGACGACTTTCGGAAAAGGACCACAGAGCAGGACTCTGATGGTCAATTATGTGGTAGTAAAAGCTTCATCGGCGTACAATGTGATTTTGGGAAGACCAGCGTTGATTGATCTCAGGGCAGTGGTATCACCGGCGCATAACAGTATGAAATTCCCAACATTTGAAAGAGAAGCTACCGTTATAGGGGATGTGGACGCTGCCAAGAACTGCTACACAGCCACAATCAGTGGAAAGATGAAAGTGAAGCAGGTAACAATGGAAGATCTCGTTCCAGAGGAAGAGAAAAGTTGGCAGTCTAATGACCCCGTAGAGTCAGTAATGCTAGATGAACTGGACCCTGAATCCATGGTCAGCGTAGGATCATGGATACCGCTTTGAACGAAGTATCTTTGGTCGATTTTGAAAGACTACAAAGATGAGTTCGCATGTAAAGCAAGTGATATGCCTGGACTGTCAACAGAGTTGGCTGTCCACAAGCTCAACATCGACCCAACAAGAAAACCTGTGAAGCAAAAGAAGAGATCATTCACCCCAGAAAGGATACAGGCTGTTCAGCAAGAAGTGGAGAAACTGTTGCAGGCCAACATGATTAGAGAAGTCATATATCCAGAGTGGCTAGCAAATCCGGTACTCGTCAATAAGCCAGATGGCAGCTGGAGGATGTGTGTGGATTTCACAGATCTAAATAAGGCATGTCCGAAAGATAGTTACACTTCCCCTAGAATTGACAGGCTAGTAGATTCCACAGTTGGATATGAATTTTTTTCTTTCTTAGATGCTTATAAGGGATATCATCAGATTGTGATGGACCCTGTGGATGCTGTAAAAACTGCTTTTATTACTGAATTTGGGTCCTACTACTATGTGTCTATGCCTTTTGGATTAAAGAATGCAGGGGCTACCTACCAAAGGGCAGTCAATACCATTTTCAGCCAACAAATTGGCAAATCTATGGAGGTATATGTGGATGATCTATTGATCAAGAGCAGAACTCTTGACCAATATTTGAAAGATGTAGCAGAAGTTTGTCAAGTTTTAAGACAAACAAGGATGAAGTTGAACCCCAAGAAATGCACTTTTGGAGTAAGGTCAGGCAAATTCCTTGGTTATATGATATCCAAAGAAGGTGTCAGGGCCAACCCGGATAAATTGGAGGCATTGAAAACAATGCCTGAACCGAAGAATATTAAAGAAGTCCAACGACTGACAGGAAAATTAGCAGCGCTAAATCGTTTCTCATCAAAATCTGCGCAGAAGTCATTGCCATTTTTCAAAATTCTCAGGAAGGCTAGCCCATTCGAGTGGAATGCAGAATGTCAACAAGCTTTTCAGGATTTAAAAGATCATATCAGTTACTTGCCAACCCTGACCCCTCCTCAGGAAGGTGAGGTATTATTCTTATACTTGTCTTTTTGCCACGAAGCAGTAAGTGTTGTGTTGGTAAAACAACACGGTATGTTGCAAAGGATGTATATTTTGTAAGCAAAGCCCTACAAGGGCCTAAGATTAGATATTCAGAGGTGGAAAAATTAGTTCTGGCCCTGGTGCATGCCACGAGAAAGTTAAGGCCCTATTTCCAAAGCCATCCAGTGGTAGTGTTAACAAATCAACCCTTAAAGCAAATTTTGGATAAACCAGACAAGTCTGGGAGATTGGCAAAGTGGATAGTCGAATTAGCAGGGTTTGATATCGAATACAAACCAAGAACAGCAATCAAAGCTCAAGCATTAGCCGATTTCTTAGCAGAAGAAAAAGCTTTGGCTGTAGAGTGAAAGGCAGAGCAGAAAAAAGCTGAACAGTGGCAACTATATGTAGATGGGGCTTCAAACAAAGAGGGAGCAGGAGCAGGTCTCCTACTCATTAGCCCAAAGGGGGAAGAATTCCCATATGCTCTTCACTTTTAATTTCAAGCCACTAATAATGAAGCGGAGTATGAAGCTTTGATAACTGGATTAAACCTAGCACAGAAGCTAGGTGTACAGAATCTGAAAGTGTACACTGATTCGCAGCTTGTAACCAATCATATCAAGGGAGAATACAAAGCTAAAGAAGGCCCTATGAAGAAATATCTTGCGGTTGCACAAATAAAACTGCAAAACTTCTTGATGGTGGAAGTGGAGCAAATAACTAGGCCCAAAACACAAGAGTAGAGAGCTCTATCTAAATTAGGGTCAAATTTTTGTCCAACAAGAAAGTATTAGTTGAGCAATTAAAACAGAAGAGCTGCGATGAGGTTGAAGTGCAACCGATAACACAGGAAGAAACTTGGATGGATCCAATTGTAATGTATCTGAGAAATGGAAAACTCCCTGAAGATAAAGTATGCGCAAGAAAACTGATAAGGCTCTCGGCTAGGTATGCTCTGTTCAACGATGTTCTGTATAGAAAATCTTATGCAGCACCCTGGTTGAAGTGCGTCACTCCAGATGAAGGAGATTATGTACTGAGAGAAATCCATCTCTGAATTTGTGGAAATCACCTGGGAGCAAGAGCTTTGGCCAGAAAATGTAAGCTTTTTGGATATTACTGGCCAGAAATGCAAGAAGACGCAGAGAAGTTGGTCAAAACTTGCAAGACATGCCAGGTGCATAGCAATTTATCACATAATCCTGTACAAGAGATGACACCAATTGTATCTACATGGCCTTTTGATCAATAGGGAGTTGACTTAGTGGGTCCACTACCTAGAGCACCGGGAAATTTCAAGTTTCTAGTGGTGGCAGTAGATTACTTCACCAAATGGGTGGAAGCTGAACCTTTAACCACCATCAAAGCCAACCAAATACAGAAATTCCTATGGAGAAACATCCTGTGCAGATATGGAATTCCTAAAGTCCTCATCTCTGATAATGGCACGCAATTTGAGGATCAAGGACTACAGACCTGGTGCACAAACCTAGGGATCTCCCAACACTTTACATCAGTGGCCTATCCTCAAGCCAATGGGCAAGTAGAGCAGACCAACCGGCAAATAAAGCAGGGATTGAAGAAAAGGTTAGAGCAAGAAGGATCTCATTGGGTGGATCATCTTCTAAACATCTTATGAGCATACAGAATTACCCCAAATGCTGCTACACAGGAAACTCCATATTCCTTGGCGTATGGATGCGAAGCAGTAATACCAGCAGAGATTGGACACAAATCTCCCAGGACAGAATTGTACTGTCCAGAAACAGAAGAAGTAGATATGCTGCACACCAAGGATGAATTGGAGCACAAAAGGGACATAGCATTGATACAGATGGCCAAATAAAAGAAAAGGATTGCTCAGTACTACAACTCCAGGGTTAGAGGTACGTATTTTAAAGAAGTCGATTTAGTGCTGAGGTGAAATGATGCCAGCAAGCAGGGTCCCACAGGAAAGCTAGACACAAATTGGGAAGGTCCTTATAAAATTATCAAAGTGCATGGAAAAGGATCTTATCAACTAGCTAATGCCTCCAGAAAAACCATTCCTAGAAGCTGGAATGCTGTTCATTTAAGAAATTTTTTTCATTAAAATTGTTTTATTTTCTTGAGTAATGCCACCTTGAATATATATCCTTTCTAATTTTGTGATTATATATGTTAATATTTTAACCTGTGTCGAAACATAGAATTAAAGGCAAGATGCCTGATTATCAGTAAACTTGCAGCGCAAGAGAAATCTGGGCAGAGGACCCTATTAAGAATCTAAGTGCCAACTTGCAGCGCAAGGGCATTCTGGGCAGAAGTCCCAGATAAAAAACACAAGGGTTAAAATTGTAGTGCAAGAAAATTCTGGGCAGAGGACCCAATTAAAAATATAAGTGCCAAACTTGCAGCGCAAGGGCATTCTGGGCAAAGGTCCCAATTAAAAAACACAAGTGTTAAACTTGCAGCGCAAGAGAACTCTGGGCAGAGGACCCAATCAAAAAACCATTTGTCAAACTTGCAGCGCAAGGACATTCTGTGCAGTGGACCCAAATAGAAAACTGAATATCAAACTTGCAGTGCAAGGACATTCTGGGCAGAAGACCCACTACAAAAATAATGACGACACCTGCTGCGCAAAGATATTCTGAGCAGAGGATTATTAAAGTCCTATGTGTTAAACTAACGAGGCATTTCTGTGCAGCATATACATTAATATAAAGAAGCCAAGGATAAAGAATCCTAACTTCTTTGCAGCGCAACAAGGAGATAACGATAACGCTCTAAACCCAGAAAATATCAAAATAGAAGCAGATTCAAATGTTTAAACGATCAAAGTATCATCAACAGCAAATAGCATATAAATTTATTACATCAAAAGCTGCTCAAAAGTTGCAGCAAAATCCAAAGTTTCAAGATAATATATGAATGAAGATGAAGGAGTAGTAGAAGGCTGAGCGGATTTCTTCTTAGCATATTTGAAAACAATATCTTCTCCACTCTTGTACTCATCATACGGCCTAGTGAAGATTTCTCCTGCCTTTTTGTCATATAACTTATGATTAGGCAGAGTGCTAATCACCAAGTCGGCGGGTTTGGCTTCTTCAACTCCCAGAGTATATCCTCTGCGCAGAGCAGGAGCCAAAATGACTTGAATATCTTCATAAGTTTGAGGAGAAGCTTTATACCCTGCAACAACCTTCTGGATAACATTCTGGGCAGGGGTATCTTCCATTTGCCTCAAGGTTTCATCAAAGTTAGCTTTCATTTTCTTTGCTTTAGCCAGGTGCTGTTGATTCTCCTCATCCACCCTCTTCAACTGTTGCTCTCCAAGCTTTAATTGCTCCTCTTGGGTGAATATCAAACCCTCAGCTTTGGCAAGTTCGGCCTTCAATTGCTCAATTTCCTGACGAGCGATTGTCTCTGAAGACATCAATGAACGGTTAGCCTCCTCCAGGCTTGTCATTTTGGCATTGGCCTCCTCCAAACTGGCCACTTTCTGTCGCAATGCAGAAATCTCCCCAGCCATTCCAGAGGTTTTCTTATACAAAGATTTACCCAGGCGGTAACACTACAAAAGATTGAATCTTAGAAGATGAAAATTGAAGAAAATTATAGTAGACTATATGAAAAACTGCTTACAGAATCAACAAAATCTTCAGCAGACATGTCCTCAAAATCAAAAGAGGAATCACTAGTAGAAGTCCCGGATGAAGCAGGTCTGTGCCATTTCTTGCTTTTTTGAGAAACAAATCTCAATGGCACAAAGATCATGAGCGGCTTGGTCAAGAGGGAGGAACTCCTAAGTCGGTTGATGTTGTGTTCTCAGCGATGCTCGGCAATATCTGAACAGAAGGATCCAAAGGTCAAGAACAAAGATTCGGGCGGCTCCGTGAGAGTCGAGATCTACCTCTCCTGTTCCTTTCTAAGCAGAAGTCTCACCATGATCAGGAATGACTGATAATGTCTGCTCAGAATCCTCTTGTATCTGCCCTGCTTCCTCCTTCTCATCAACATCGATGTTAATCAGATCATCCACATTGGCCACTACAAAGAAAAACACAATTAAAATATGTTCAAAAAAAAAGCAAAACGCAAATACAAACATACATTTTCTGTACTGTTCTTTGGAGAACTCCACATAACCAACAGGACCTGCGGTGTGAAGCTGTGCAGCGTTTATCAGAGCAGAACTTATGAAGTCTAAGGTTAAGGAGATCTTATTACTAGCAAGGTACTCGGCGTGAGTAGCATCAATAAAGTCTTCTAATTTGTCTTTCATGGAAGACGTATTCCATCGGCCAAGATTCACCTCCGTATTGTGCCTCACAAAGAAGAAGCGCTCTTGCCTCTTCTTCTTGGTTTTATCTTTACCAGATATCGGAATAATTTGACTCAACTTAATTACCGGATCTACGACAGAAATGATACCAACCCCCGCTACCCTGTGTAAGCTTACATTGGTAGAAATTCCTAAATAACTTTACAGAAAAAGGGGTGGTGTTCAGACGACACCAAATCATGAACCCAACGAGGAACTTGATGCTATTCCGATGGATTTGACCAACTCCCAATTTATAATACTTCATCACCTCGATATACCCAGGTGGAAGAGGGAACCTTAAACCGTTATGGGTGTCGACAAGATACATTTGTCTGAGAAACTTCTTGGGGATTATAAGCGTACTCAGTGGATTTGGGGAGAACAACTTCAAAAGGATCAGTGCGAATCTTATAGGTCTTTAATAGACTGGCCATTTTAGTTTTCGTCATTTTGCTAGAGACACCATGGCAGGCCATTATAGCTTTGGTTTTGTCAAATCGATTGATTTCTCTTTTCAAAGTGTTTAAAAAAGCAGTATGGTCTTCTGAATATTGATGAACGATTGAAGTAGGAGTAAAAATCCTAGGGGGAAGAAGATGAGAAGGCAAAAGGCACAGCGGATTATCCTCATATGTGGAGGTATTACCTAAATCAATCAGGGAGGATGGATGACCGGCGTTTATTACAGTGTTAGGACAAGGAAAAGGGTTAGAGGAAATCACTTCTTCACTCTCTATTGTGATCGAAATCTTTTCCGGCGATTGGAACAACTTTTCTACAGAACCGCTAGAGGCAGCATCAGCTCTCAAATTCATGAAAGAAATAAAGACTCGAAAGAAGTAGAAGAATAATATAGAAACAAAGACTTACTTGTAATATCAGAGGTGCGATTCCAAAGGTTGGAAATAGAGGAGTTGTTTGACAAGAAGCGTAATTATGTGACAAGAAGTGAAACGGCGTGATGGTTCAACTCACAGTTATTACAATAACCGGATATGACTTGGCCTCGTTTCACGATATATTGATGACGGAAGCTAAAGCGTTTCAGACTAGGGCAGCTGTGAAGCAGTCCACCCCAGTCTGGGGGGACTTATGATGATATGTAGGCCCACTGGGTCGATTATTCATAATTGGGCCGGGTCCAGTATAAAGATAGACGGGCGGTAAAAAGCAGACTACACCAAGCGTTGACCAGATCATACTCCTGGGCAGAATAACCAGAGGAGCAGGACTCCACAACGTTCTGAGCAGAAGAGTATCTGGACAGAACAATCGGCTGTGCATGACGAAGACCAAGTCAGTAACATCTCAACTGCTTACAGACGTGGGTAGACCCCACGTCTGGTAATGTCCAAAGATAACCGAACATAACTTCCCATTACGTCACGGAAGAGATTCACGATCTACAACTATAAAAGGAACATCCTGAACTATGAGGGGGACTTGATTCCGATTCCACACTTGAATTGGATATGAGGCAGCTCTCTCAAGGAGTTCAGACCAAACTTATACACAAATCTCATTGTTCTTGTATTATTTTTCTAACTCGAATCATCCAATTACACGATTACAATATTTGATCAACATCAGTACATTTTCGACCACGAAACGTCGTGAAATTATGGTTGATGAGAACTTATGGTTTGGGTACAACTTGGACAAGGGAAATAGTCTCCGATCTTTGTTCAAAAGTTGTAATTGACCCTCATTTTTGTTTTAGTTTGAGCAGTCCTGTATTTTCAATTTGTTTTGCAAGATTAATACTTGTAACGTAGCCACATATCCAATTTGAAACGGAAATTGGGCGCGATGAACACCCCAATAACATTAGGGAGTATTTATTTGCACCACACTAAATCTACCATTGCACCACACTATAATGAAAATATATGTCATCTACCTGTTGCACCACACATGTTATTTCTGAATTACGAAATCTATCTCTGCACCACATTTCTTTTTATAAAATAACAAAAAAAAAGGACTTTTGCCAATCATTTTTTACTATCTCCAAATTTTATTATTTTTATTTCATCCTCCAAACTTTTGAAATTAACAAACTCCCTTCCCAATTTCACCATCCTCCGGAAGTTTTTTTTTTTTAGAAACTCCTCCGGAAGTTCTAAACTGACAGTAGAGAATATATGAAGGGAGAAAAGAAAAACAGCCAACAAGCACTAAATATTTTTCATGTGCTCACCCCTGAAGATATAACCATAATAATATTTTTTTTAGCTCCAAAATTTTGTGCAATATCATCGTCGTATATGAAAAGTCTCGAGCAGATTCAGATAAATAGCTTCAAAATCCGGTGGATAAATTGACATGATCATTCATTCGCTGATCTGGGTTAATATTACGACCAACCAGGTGGAGAAGATGAATATATGGGATTTTCAGGTCGAGAACGACCATTTGTAATCGGATTTTTCTGCTTAATTGCTGGGCAGGGCTAGGGGGAGTTTCGGATCCGGGGAGGGGGAGCAAGGGAGCAGGGGGCGAGGGGGGGGGGGTTGGTTTCAGGTGTGTAGTTTGGGTTTCAGGTGAGGGGAGGGAGAACGGTAGTGCAGATGAAATGATTTAAGGTAGGAGATGGTGGAAATAGGTGGTGGAGATGGTGAAAATGGGTGGTGGTGGGTGGATAATAGGAGATGGATGAAGATTGATTGATTTATTATTTTGGAAATATTGGACTACATTGTGTTATAAAAATTGGTCTTGAAATAGTATAAAAAAAATTGGTGTAAATAAAGAATAAAAACTGTTTAAAAATCAATGTGGTGTAAAGATAGATTTTGATTTCAGATGTGGTGCGAAGTATAGAGTGGTGTAAGAGTAGATTTACTGTGGTGCAAATAAAAACTCCCTAACATTAACGTTTATTTTCTTTAATATTTTTTCTTGCCCTTTTCTTTTCAGAGGAATTCCCATCATCAATCCAAAGAGAAACTTGGCTTTTTTCTCTTCAACAACCAAAAAAATGGTACCCAAATGGAAAATGGCCAAACCGATAGAGGTGTCTCTCCATATGGGAGTATCCATCTTAGAATTTCCCTTATTATAAGCCACATGAACGAATGAACCGATAGAGGGGAATTTAGAGAATACAATATGACCGTATACCTTAATTTCCTCTCGATGAATTGAAATACATTTAGCATTTACATAATTCTCTTTCTGTCACACAACTGAGCTACAAATTTCCAGCAATTGCGAGAACTAATACAGAGAAAGAAGGGAATTTTGGGGAGAAGAAGTAATATCTCCTAAGGCCGGGAATTAAGAGAGTAAATTAGGGAGATATTTCAATCATTATCATAATCCTATATCTATGTTTACATCTCATTCATATAAGCCCTTTGGCAATAAGTCAGGATACTCGGATAATATAAATACGACATAAATAAAGAGATGACATCAATGTTAAGACAAATGACGTCATTAACGGCTAGTACCTGATCTCCAACTGTCACTAACGCGTCTTCGGTTTTCTTTCTAATTTTCAACCTCGGGATGACCCTTTGATATTTAATAATGACATATTTACTGACACTGCCCCACAGAACATTCATCATGACACTATATCGAAATTGACGTTAGATTTTTCAAAAGTAAAATATGATAAAATTAGTACGATGTTTCATTATTCAGAGGTTGAATGTTATCAAAAACATGAGGTTAGATTTTCCAAAAATCGAATGTGATCGAAATACAAAGGTTCAACTACCTTTACTACTTTTCATGGGAAATTTTTGGATAATACTATCTCCTACGTTGCCGGTATATGCATGCTTTTATTTCAATTGAAATATAATTGCAATAACCCATGTAAACAATAAATATAAATTTTATTAAGCCAAATTCGCAATAGCGGCAGAAATTACATCATTCGGAGGGTTTATACCCCATGTTGAGCACTCTCTCGAAGACGTTATTTAATTACGATTTAATTATGACTTATTTATTTATTTTCGATTCAATTATTTTGTAAACACTATATATATCCTTTGTACCCCAATGATTATAGTGTGGAATCATCAATACAATTACAATTATCAAACCCTTTTATGGTATCAGAGCCCCTATCGATCCCTCAACCCTAAACCTTCATCACAGCCGCTGTTCTTCATCATCATCAACAGCCGCCAGCTTTCATCATCATCATGGCTCCCTCGGATGTAACCAACGAAGGCTCTAGTGAATCCACACTCATCTCCACTCTCCCAAAACTCAATCAGGCAAGCCACATTAACATCATGAAGTTGACAAAAGACACATATCCATTATGGCACGCACAAATTGTGCCATATCTCAAAGGGCAACGCGTCTTCGGTTACGTTGACGGATCGATCCCTAAACCATCAGAAACAATAACATCAGGAACCACCACTAATCGAAATCCAGATTATGATGTGTGGATAGAACAAGATCAGTTAATTTTGGGTTTAATCAACACGTCTTTGGACACCGACATGCTCCGTCATGTGTATAGGCACACCACCGCCGCTGCCGCGGTTTGAAAGCTCGCAAACTCGCTTTTGCTTCTCAAAGCCGAGCTAGAATTATGCAACTTAGGGCACAATTGATTAATGCCCAAATGAGATAATCGATCAGCATCAGAATTCTTTAGCTATCTGAAAAACATTACCGATGAACTCGAGATGGCCGGCCAACAAATCACTATGGAGGAATTTCTTACACAGCTATTTACTGGGCTTGGACGTGACTATGAATCCCTCGCTGGGAGGGTTATGGAAAAGGCAGACATTGATCTTGATCAGGTGTACTCACTGCTGCTCTCAACTGAAGCTCGATTCTTTCGCCATGACCAGGCCTCTCGCCCATCTTTCCCAATTGTTCAGCAACCAGCAGCCAACTATGCTGCAACAGGCAACAATAGGGGATGGCAAAGAAGCGAGGTTACCGCAACCGCCCACAAAGAACAAGGTCGAGCAGGCGGTTCCAATCCGGCTCGTATAATTCTGGGCAGCAGGGCCCTTTTCCAGCCGGCCAATCACAGCCATTTCAGGGAACTCGTCCTCAACAGGGTCGTCCTCGCCGTTATCCACCGGGCCAAGTCCCTCAATGCCAAGTTTGTTCTAAAATGGGACACACAGCACTTGAATGTTGGCATAGGACCAACTTGAATTTTCAGCCTGGTGCTTCGCAGAATCAACGTGGGCCTCGTCCTAACATGGCTCTCCAAGCCACGGCTCCGAATTCTCGACCATCTGACTGGATTCCGGATACTGGTGCTACACAACACATGGCACAAGACTACCACAATTTGAATGGTCACTCTGAACCATACAATGGTCCTGATCAGATTAATATTGGTGATGGCTCAGGTTTGCGTATTACTCATCTTAGTAGCTCTATTTTACCCTCTCCTTCACGCACCTTTACTTTAAATCACATCCTCGTTTCACCTAGCCTTAAGCATAATTTGCTCTCTGTTCAACAATTTGCCAAAGATAATTCCGTTTACTTTGAATTTCATGGTGATTTCTTTTTTGTGAAGGACTATTCGGGTCGCATTCATCATAGAGGGTCCCTTCACAATGGTCTCTACAAGTTTGACTCCAGTCCAGCTTTAGCTCTTGCCACTTCCACATCCTCCACAGTTCGATGGCATCAACGTCTTGGTCATTGTTCCCATCCAGTCATGTGTCGTGTTCTTCGTAGTCAAGCACTCTCTGTTTCCAATAAAGCTTCCGATCCAGCTTTGTGAAGCATGTCACCAGCCAAAAGTCATCGTAGTCATTTGCCTGCTTCTAGTTTTACTCATTTGCACCTTTGGATTTGGTTTATTCTGATGTATGGGGACCTTGTCCCGAAACTTCCATTTATGGCAATCAATATTATGTTTCCTTTCTTGATGATTTTACCAAGTTCTTGTGGATTTATCCTATTCGCTATAAAAATGATGTCGAACGTGTATTTTCCGTATTTAAACCATTTGTTGAACGCCTCTTTAATACCTCACTCAAGTCACTTCAGTGATCGACCGGGAGGTGAATTCCACCGCCTCACTAATACTCTCACATCTGAGGGTATTAGCCATAGACACTCTTGTCCACACACACATGAACAAGCCGGTGCCATCGAACGTCGTCATCGCCAAATAGTTGAAGTTGGCTTGTCTCTTTTAGCTCAATCTCACCTTCCCCTTCCTTATTGGGAGGATGCTTTTATTACTGACCACTTATCTCATTAATCGTCTCCCTACGCCTATCTTAAACTACAAATCGCCTTATGAACTGGTCTATAACCGTCTCCTGATTATTCCTTTCTCCGTGTGTTTGGATGCGCCTGTTGGCCATATCTTCGTCCTTACAATAACCACAAAACAGATTATCGTTCTAAATCGTGTATCTTTCTTGGCTACGCTCCTGATCACCATGGCTACAAATGCCTTGACTTAAGTTCCGGTCGTGTTTATGTCGCTCGTCATGTCACTTTTGATGAGTTGTCCTTTCCCTATACATCTCCTTCCACCCCTATCTCTTATGAGGACCTTTATGCCACTTTACCGCTCAATATCATTCCTAACTCCACTCAAGCACAGCCCTCCTACCTCTCGGCCCGAATGCCTTCCCTCTCCTGTTGCCTCCGAACTCACACCGAACTCTCCGATACCTAGCCCTATTCAACCACAACCACGCTCCCCATCTTATAGCCCCTCCTCTTCGTCCTCCCCTTCCACCGCTTCTTCTGATGCTTCCGCTTCCAGTACTCCTACTCCGCCACCCCCTCCACCCCCTCGCATGGTCACTCGCACTCAAACGAATTCCCTCAAGCCTAAGAAAGATGATCCTAACTTCATTCGTTATCCCATTTCTCGTGCCCTTATTTCCGTTAATACGACGCCTGAGCCCACTAGCTATACTGAGGCTGCCAAACACCGTGTGTGGCGTGATGCCATGCAAGATGAGATTAATGCACTTCTCCGTAATAACACTTGGGATTTGGTTCCTTCTTCCCCTCGTATGAATGTTGTTGGTAATAAATGGGTTTTCCGTGTTAAGTATCATGCAGATGGGTCTTTGGAGCGCTATAAAGCGCGTCCTGTTGCAAAAGGGTTTCATCAAACAGAGGGTGTTGACTACACGGAAACATTCAGTCCGGTGGTAAAGCCTCTCACCATTCGGCTGCTCCTCACACTGGCCGTGACTTATCAATGGCCTATTCGTCAGGTTGACGTCCAGAATGCATTTTTACATGGTAATTTATCTGAGCAGGTATTTATGCAAAGACTGCTGCAGTTTTGTACATCCGGATTATCCTGATTATGTTTGTCGCTTGAACCGTAGTTTGTATGGCCTTAAACAGGCTCCCCGTGCTTGGTTTGAGCGCTTATCTGCTGTCCTATTTGCTTTTGGGTTTCGGCCTTCTAAGGCAGACACGTCACTATATATGCTTGTTCGGGGAACTGCTTGTCTCTTTTTACTCATTTATGTGGACGATCTTATTTTGGTTGGCTCTTCCAATGACATTATTCGGTCAGTTTTAGCGCATCTCTCTGCTCAATTTCCCATCAAGGACCTTGGCTCCTTAACTTACTTTCTTGGCGTTGAGGTTCTTCCCCACGGCAACGGTCTCTACTTGACTCAACGTAAGTATATTTATCAGCTCTTATCGAAAGCAGGTATGACCACTGTTAAGCCATGTCAGACACCTATGGCCTCTCACTTACGACTTCAGCAGCAGGGTGTTTCGTTTCATGATCCGTCTCTTTATCGGATGATTGTTGGTGGTCTTGATGATCTTAGTTTTACCAGCCGGATATTTCATTTTTTGTGCATCGTGTTAGTAAGTTTATGCATGCGCCACGGATGATCATTGGGTGGCGATCCAAACGCATTTTGCGTTATCTCAAGGCTACTATTTCGGATGGACTTCATATCACCCTCGCGCCATCGCTACCTTACATGCCTTTACGGATGCCGATTGGGCGGCGGATCTAGATGACCGCCGCTCCGTTGGTGCTTATTGTATTTTTCTCGGGTTCTTCGCTTATCATTTGGCGCCTAAGCAAAGCAGCAGACGGTTTCAAGAGCAAGACGGAGGCGTAATATAAGTCGTTATCTAATACCGCCGAGGTTGGTGGATCCTCATGCTTATTAAGGAACTTGGGCTTACTCTCCATCACATCCCCATTCTATGGTGTGACAATATCGGTGCTACTTATCTCGCCGCAAACCCGGTTTTCCATGCGCAAGACAAAGCATATCGAGATCGATTACCATCATGTTCGCGAATTAGTTGTCGCTAAAAGCTCGATGTTGGCTTTGTCTCGACTAAGGATCAGTTGGCTGACATTCTTACAAAACCCCTTGGCAATCCTCGCTTTGCTCAGTTGAAGGCCAATCTCCACGTGTATCCTATACCCGTGGGATTGCGGGGGCGTGTTGAGCACTCTCTCGAAGACGTTATTTAATTACGATTTAATTACGACTTATTTATTTATTTTCGATTCAATTATTTTGTAAACACTATATATATCCTTTGTACCCCAATGATTATAGTGTGGAATCATCAATACAATTACAATTATCAAACCCTTTTACCCCAAACAACACGACCAATATGTCTTAGTCCATGCCTAGCCAGTAAGTGTGCCGGGAAATTACCAGTCCGCTTGACAAATGAGAAAGATGAAGAAACAAAAGATGGTAGAAGCGCAAGACAGTCACGCGCTAAGCAGCTGTAGACAGAAAAGTCATCCAACGGCAGCGAGAGTGCTTGAACACATGGCAAACAATCAGTCTCAAATGTGACCGCAGAAAGACCCAAACGAATAGCCTCTTCCATCGCCAGCAGTATCGCCTGCATCTCTAGAGTCTCAGGACTTATGCCAGGGTCAAAGTGAAATGAAAAGGTGGCTATAATCGAGCCGAGCGCATCTCTGAAGATCCGACCAACTCCGGAACCCGAGTCCACGACAGAGGCATCAGAGATGCATTTTCAACTACCCGCGGGAGGTGCACTCCATATGACCAGGTGAGTGAGCCCTTCGGACCTAATGTGAGAAGAGTCCATGGCCTGCTGAAACTCCTCTGCCCCAGTTAAAGAGGCAGTAACCACGCGTGACACATATATAGGCGCATCATCAAACACTGCACTACATCGGGCCTTCCAGAGGTTCAAGAGTAGCAGGAAATAGGTAGAAAGCTCATCCGAAGTGTAACGCGCTATCACTGCTCCAAAAAACTCCTTGAAGTTTGACCCATGTTGCAACCGCTGGCTACCAAACGGCGAGGCCGCCCAAATCTCTCTAGCATAGTCTCAATAAAAAAGTACATGCCGTAACGATTCCATGCCACACGCCAAGCATTGACCCGAACCCAAGTTACGTTTAGCAAGCTGCTCCCCAATAGGCAAACAATCCTGCAGGCACCGCCATAAAAAATGATGAACTCGTGGGGGCACCTTAATTTTCCAATCATCCTGCCACACCCTATCCGGCCGCAAAGACGAGGCCGCATGCGTAGAATCAGGCAATCCGCCGTACAAACTCAATGCTAGGAAATAACCTGACTTTACTGTGTACCTGCCTCTACGGTCATAATGCCAGATCCGTTTATCAGGGTGTGAACTGATGGAGAATCGCATCCGCCTCCCAGGCCTGGAATTCCTGCATGATGAGTGTCACATTCCATTGTCTGGTACCTGGAAAAATCAAGTCCTTCACCTTACTATCCGTAGGCAAGGAATGGGATGAATGGCATATACGAAAGGAATGAGGCCTAGAGAGCCACGCATCATGAAAGACGTAAACTGAACTCCCATCTCCTATCCGCCAGCGCAGCCCCTGCCTTAACATATCTCTGTCCTCCAGAAAACTACTCCACAAAAAAGATGGCCTGCTTCCTAACCCTGCTGCCATAATAGTCATACCCGGATGATATGTGGTATTCGTGAGCTACTTGTTTCTCCTCGTAAAAGAATCTAACTCAATTCGTTTTTTTCTTTTAGTTCGAGTCGGAACAAGCTATTTGAATAATAAATCAAGCCGTACATGAACTTCAAAAACAACATTCAAATAGATTACAAGTTAATAGAATTATATTAAATACTTATTTGATTACTTATATTTACTAAATTATTACCAACACATTTTTATACAGATCGTTACTTAGTAGTAGAGTTGGATCTTGTCGTATCATATTTTATAAGTAAAAAAACAATCGAGTATACGAACTGAATCCAAGTTATATATATATATATATATATATATATATATATATATATATATATATATATATAGAACACTCAACGAGTTATATAAAAACATCAATAACGGTGATTGTGATGTCCCGAAAATTCACGAAAGGGTAAAAGAGTCTTTTCGTAGGTTCGGGATTTATCATTTACCTTTCCCTTTAGTTTTTAAGTGTGAAAATGGGTGTTGAAGGAAGGGTATTAGCAAAGGTATTTTGGGAAAAATGCAACTCCCTATAAATACCCAAACTTGAACCCTAAGACCCCAAAAACCCCTTTCTTTTTCCTACACTTTTAAAATCAAGAGAAAGAGAGAGGAGAAGCCATGAAAGCTCCCTCTTGAAGATTCAACTTTACCGGAGATCTAACCGTTGGATTTTTAGGATCTTCATATCAAAACGATCACGAGGACGAAGGCTACGTATCTATCCAAGAAAATTCGTGATCAAGTAAGTGCCCCAAAGACCCGCTTTAGATTTGGACGTTTTTACCCAAATCTAGTGTTGTTCTTGGTTGTTTTTTGAGCCCTAAAGCTTTTAGAATGAATCCTTACATCTTAATCTTCGTTTTTATTAATAGGAAGCTAGAAAAGGAATCATCTTGGTGGATTTAAGAGCTCAAAATTTTCTAGATCTAGATTTGAAGACAAACTAAGGTAAGGGGGTGTTCAACCATATCTTTAAATGTTATTGTGCTTAATTTTATGTTCTTATATCCTTAGGATGTTGGATTTAGAGTTTGGTAATGAAAGTTTTGATTTTGAAATTGTTTTAGTGTTTGAAGTAGTGAAGAACACCATGATTTTGAATTAAAAATATCTTTTCTTTAAGTAAGTTTTGAAAGGAAGATATATAGTTTAATGGATCAAACGCTTTTTTTTTTTCCGTGTCTTGGACCAATTTTCGCTTGCAGCAGAGTGTAGTGTAGTCATGTCGAGTCCTTTTCTTTTCTTTCTTAAAGTTGGTCAATAAGTATTATGATAATATTTATTTCTTTTGTGTTTGCCCAGCAAAACAAAAGAAGCATGCAGGTTACCTTTCTTTTGTCTATTAAGACATTATTAACTTTATATAATATTTTATAATCATATTTCATTTTAGTTTACTTTTCCTTCAATAACCAAAAAGTTTTGCTCTCTCGTTATTATATTATAACCCATCTATAATGTAAGTGCAAGGAGTATCATCTTTGATACTTGTGTGAAGCTTTTTTATATGGAGTGTTGTAAAGTGTAATGTGAGTGTTCTAGTGGCTTTGGCTCCGCACCATGATTCATGGAAGCATTGGAACACTTCGTGTTGGCTTTATGTGACGTTGACTTGAGTTCAGTGTCGTCGATGTTATGTGACAAGTTAAGGTTATGGTTTCTGGTGGCTTTGGCTCAGCACCTTGTGGAGACCCTCTGCGGGGAGAAAACTCGGGAGCATTGGAAACCTTATCTCTTATTCTTGTGGATGTTGGCTTAGTACCCAACATTTATGTGCAATGTGCTCAGCTATGATATAAGGTCGTCTAGGGTTTAGAGTCCTTAAGAAGCCTTTTATGTGTAATCTATTGGTGAATGCTTAACCACTTAAATAAGTACTTGATGTGTCTAAAAGCTAAAACGTGTTGATCTATGGTGAGGTACGTTTCAACCCCGCAACATGGAATCATTGCCATACTGAAATGGATCTCGAATCCAAGTTTTGTGCAATGCTTCCACATGATCTTGACATCATGCCACTTGATGGTGTTGAATGTGTTCGGATGCACGTTCTCATTCCGCTTAGTACCCTTGGTCTACATGTAACAAATGTCTTTGTTTTTTTTCTCGAGTCTACTAGTTGAACTAGTAGAGTGTGGTGAGTGAGTGAAACATACTTGATCTTCTGTTTGATGTTTATCGTGTTGTTGATGATGTTGATATGGTGCTTCTACCCTTTACTAAGTACGTTTGTACTTACCCCGTTATTATATTGTTTTCTCACCCCGAGAAGGTGATGCCTGGATGATGAGTACGAGTACTACGAGGAGTGACCTCGTGCCGTCATGAAGATTAATTATTTATCTTTATCTTTTGTCGTTATCTAGCTATGTTAGACTTTGGATTAGACTCTAATGGTTTTTTTTGTAATAGCTGGATTAAAAAACTTAGACTTTTCTTTTTGGAGTTTTCTGTTCTATCTTGGATTTGATGTTGTATGGGCAACATTTGAATTTCCTATTCTACCCTTAGATGTAATAGTTTTAAATTCTGAGTTTTTATCTTCCGCTATGTTCTCTGTGATGACTTCTAGAGGCTTACGTGTATAACATAATTAAAAATTTAATTATATATGTGCCGGGCGTTCGATTTTTAATAAGAGGCTCAGATTCGAAAATCGGGCGTCACAATGATGATGATGTGGACATTTAACCTATAAAAAATTGGAAATAATCTCCCAATATGGTGGCACCCTAGATTTTGTACAATGCCTTTTAATTAACATTTCTCAAACAATATCAGTATAACAGAAATTCACTAACAACATAATGCAATTTATTGCAAACAAATAATTTGGAGAAAATAACCCAATATATACCAAGCTCAAGAAGAGTGAAACGGGCCCAAAAAAAAAAAAACAACAATGTTTTTTTTTTAATATTTTTTTTTATATTTTATTTTTTATATAGGAAAAAACAACAACAATCATGCTGAAAGAGTATTTTGCATCTTATTAATATTAAATAAATAAATAAAGAAACATATCAATTCTGCAAGCCAGGTTTGATGACCATCTTGTTGACCTCCAAATGCCCATTTTTAACAGCATCCTTAAGGAAAAGAAAACTTTGGATAAACGGATCCGCGATCAACTTCTCGTTATTCGCAACAATGCAAATCTTTATTTCACCACATCTTTTCTCTTTTGAGCGATACGATATCAAAGTGCCTATCACCACAATCTGCGACCCATGACGATGCTGGATTTCGTCTAATAGTTATCCGGGTCGTTTAATCTAGGGTAAAATGAACGAGAGATGGTTTTTTGGGTGGATTTACACTGAGCTTGAGAGTTATTTCTCTCAAGTTGCCTACGTATTGTAACGCCCCGTTTCCGGATACCTAGTCATTATCCGGAAAAGAAACGTTTGCCATGTATAATATTAAATAAATTCAATATTATACGTAAGTCTCTACTATGTCGTATCGAGTTTAGCAAACGGAAGCTAAAAAGACTCGGCAAGCATCATAAGTGTTACTAAGAATAGATACAAACCGACTAAAGATAGAAGGCTATCCTTACAACAACAAAAAGAAACTTACAACATACGAAATCTCAAAGAAAAGACTTACAAACTTGTCTTACAACATGAAATAAAAAATACAACACTTGTCTTACAAAAGTCTTTACAACATATCTAGTACAACTTTTGAAAGTAAAAGAAAGCAAAAGCATCGTCATGGTATCAACATCATCAAACATTATCCTCAGCAAGCTCATGGTCAACCAGTTCATCTTCTCACCCCAAAAAGCATACACCAAAATGCAATGTAGGTAAGTACAACGTACATAGATAAGAGGAAGAAGCTAATGTATAATTAAGGCTTACAACGAAATGTTCATTAGTAATTATTAAATTATCTTTATAAGGCCGACTCAATTCTAGGGTTCAAAAAAAAAAATATCTTTATAAGGCCGACTCAATTCTAGGGTTCACTACATGCTCATCAACATGTCGTGGCTAACTGTTTCTAGCTTAGCTTATCTCTGTTACAACCGCATTCAAGGGCACTACACATGGTGTTCACTCACCACGAAGTATCTGGGTGCAACATATTGGTGGATCACACCAATACCCACGGGGGAAAGCCCGATAGTGCACGCGTTTGGCGAAGTTCCTCCACTGCCATTTAGCCGTTTATAGGCCAGCAGTGTTGTTCGCTTTATTTGACCGCCCACACATTGCGATATAGATAGTGCCTTACCAAGAATGACATGTTGTTTATTCTTTTAACTACACAAGTATGTTTATTATTAATTATTAACTAGCCACCTAAGTATTTTCAAGTAAGCTCCCTCGCCTCTACCACTCTCTTTCCTAGACCACTAGACACGGACAAGGCCTAGCACATACACAGACATTGAGAAATGCTAATTCCTCAAAGCACAAGCCATTCATACCCTTCCGACGGTCCCGGACTTCAACTCTATGGAAGAGTACATCCGGTGCCAAAACCAAACGCATCAGAAGCTTAATCGAGGCTTGTTCATGTTCATTTAGTGTTATTAGATCATGAAACAACATTTAAGACTCATACCATAGCTTAAAACAACTTATTTATCCAAAACAGGGGCAATGTGTGCCCATTCTAGGTAATGTGCGCATATTGAGCACAAAAGACATTCTGCCCGGCTAGTGTGTGCCCATTCCAGGGGAATGTGCGCACACTCCAGAACCTGTCCAACTTCAACAACAACCAGCCTCTGCAATGTTGCACATTGCCAGTCAATGTGCGCACATTGAGCGCATAACACTCCATAAACACTCTTTTATGCACTTTTATGATTCCCAACCCATACCAAACATGTTTATCACCAAAATACACATCACAACAGCAGAAAAGAACCCTTTAAACATACAGTACCATCTTATACTACAACAACAACAACAAACATGATTTCTAGCCATAAATAATACCTAAAACACAACCTTAACATCATAAGACCTTAAATAAACTTTAGGAAAAGCCTCTTACTTGATTAAAGCAAGCTCCAAAGCAAGAACTACGAGAAAGACTACAACTACACTTCTTCAAAACTTTGCTGAAATCTGAAATGTTTTGTATTGACACGATCCTTGTCCTTTCACGAATCCATTATTCTACTTTGATCTAGAAACCGGTGAAACTTTGATGAAAGAATGTAACCTCTTGCTTTTCGGTTTCTCTTCTAATCTCAAGTTTGGAACAAAGCCTACTCATTTGATTTCTGATCACGTGTAAGTCACAAACATCGATATTACTAGCAAGAATACTAGGTACATCGCAGTATAGTAAATGCGAGTCAAGGTCGATCCCATAGAGACAATGCAACTTATAAGTATAAACGATTCTAACCTAATTAAGAAGCAACATAGAGGCGGTCATTGACCAACAATTACATAAAATAAAACAACATGGTATACCTCTCCATCTCCTCACCGATCTACTAACTTGGATTAGTTAATCGTTATGGTTAGTTCCTCACATAATTTCCTTAGATTAATCGTGAGCTTTTAATGATTATTATCATATTTATTAGCTACGGGTGCAATTCCTACTCCTATCTACTCCAACAATGGCAGTAGACAATCTATATGCAAGCTACCCTCTTTAATTGGTCCGTAATATCCTATACGCATAAAGAACTAGAACTGCCGATATTGACAGTTACCTCATACCGCTAACCCGCCTAGACAAGCGGCCGACATTGACCAAAGACGTTCTGTGGTCTATCAAGACTATGTCCTAATTAACACTTCACTTGTGGTCCTTCATGTTAATTTATGAATTACGAATACTAGATTGACCAGACCTATTACTTGTTTTAATTATTCCTGACGATCAACGTAGCTGTAGTGAATCCCTGTTTAGGTTTTCTAAAATATGCCTCGGTAAACCGGTATAGACCGCCGGTTTTCCGGGGGCAGTTTTTCCTAATTTCTGGATCTACATTGCTCAGTACGATTAAAATAAGCAAATTATGGGGTTGTTAAACATGCAGATTAACTAAAACACATAAATACGAACAGATCTACCATATTGAAGAAAATAGAGGAACGTTCAAAGCTTCATACCTTCAACAATGGAGATCTAGCTCGATCTACTCAAGCTAGAGATGATGGAAGAAGGGAGGAAACCAAAAACAACTCTCCAAAGCTTAAGAAAACTTTATTGCATAATAATAATTGTAATTAAAGAATTGATAATGAACTATGACAATTGTATATAATAATCTGTAAACGCGGCCTTATATAGATACAATGACCGACTTAAGACTCTCTAAAACCCTAACCAACTTAGGTAATGCGGCAGAATCAATTTCGTGTTCCACAAGACGCCGGTTTACCGGGCCTAACCCTCGGGTTACTGGGCCTTCTTTTCTTCTTTTTCTTCAGCAGGCTTCTTCTTGGACTTCAATCACTTGGCCCAATGTACTTCTTTTGGTCCATATCCGTTCTCCAATGCTCCAGTTTTGGTACATCCTATAAAACACGCAAAACGAGACAAAACAGTACCAAAACATCGGGAAAATAGCATAGATGCAGAATTACGATCCTGGAAACACTCACATAACATCTAACATATATTATTGGTACAATTTAGATCGTTACCAATTTCCTAGAAAAACCCCCTCTTAATGGGAAGTTATTTCCCCCAAATGCCTCCAACCACTACTTCTTTTCATTGCCATTATTTTCCAATTACTATAATTATGTATATCCAAAATATATATATATATATATATATATATATATATATATATATATATATATATATATATATATATATATATATAACTAATACTCTTAATCCATAAATAAATAAATATAATATACCGAACTTTATAAATTGACACGTCTGCCCTTTCCCAAAATTCGGGATATTACATTCATCCCCCCTTAAGAGGAGTTTCGTCCTCGAAACTTGAACATGCTCAAACTGTAGACCTTTTTTTTTTGAGCAACTTTATTCGTATTGTTAAACCAAATAAAGAGCTACAAAGTTCATTGCCATATCCCGGCCCGCCCCAAGTTTACGTGATAGAGTGCATAGCATGGCCTCCTTAAACCCTATGTGTGGCAAACCCAGGGTAGGAAAATCCATCACATAGGGAAGAGTACTCGCTCTATGCACTCCCAATAAAATCCCTGCCCCATAGATAATTACATCAGTGGAAATCAAAGTGGAATAAATGTTGTAACTTTGTCGTCTGTCTGGTGTATACGATCGGGGGAGAAATAGTCGAAGATCGCTCCGCACCCTCATCTGAACTTGCACGAGCAACAGAGATTTGTGGTCATTCCTGGTGAATTTTCGACATGACCGGTCCGTAAAGTGGCGACTACACCCATGTCGGTCGTACCAAGTAAATAGAGGGAAGATCAAAACTAGAAAAGAAACGAGCACGGCGTTTGACAACAAAAGCAACAAAGACACTGGATTGCACCCCTAGCAATGCAAGTGAGGGTGCGCCCAAAGGTAGGCACGATCGTGTACGCCACGTCCATGAGTAAACGTCAGGCAAACTGCACGGCTATAATCTTTAGCGAGCTGCATCAATCTGCACAAAGTGTGATACACGGTATACGGTTACGAATTGGTGAAAACGGAAAAGTAGGTGAAATGAACAATATGACATGGTTTTCACCCTTCACAAGTGAAGAGTGCTTCCCGGATTATTAGTGATGTATCGGATATGAGCTGGGCCATGTAAATCATCATGGATTAAATTCAAAATGTGGGGTGGGACATCCCTCTGGCGAATAAAAATGTGATCATCCCCTTCCAGCGCTGCTAGGGCGTCAGCGACCCTGTTGCACTCCCTGTAGACGTGAGATATAGTATATGGCAGCGGTCTAAGGATAGTACAGATCTGAGTGACGGAGAGGCACAGGGTCCATCCCCCACCACTAGCACCAGACACCATACGATACACATAAAGAGAATCCGATTCGATATCCACAGCCTGTGAATAAGTGCGCATGCGAAGACCAAATAACAGAGCTTTAACCTCAGCATCCACCACCATCCCCTGCCCAAAACATGAATGAAAATTCATAATAAACCCGCCATCAGAGTCCCTGAGGATACCTCCACCATACGCAATTCCATTCCTGACACTCCCATCCACATTCAATTTGATATTGCCAGAGCGTGGGGGCGCCCATCTCAGGTAAGTCACTTTCCGCTTAGGGGTCTATTTGAACCTAAAGGGTTGGAAGAAAGGAGTGCCTCTGTCGGGTCCCAAGAGTTTGGCTTCCAGTTCCTTCCGAAAAGCAAGTTGCCTAATAGCCCGCTCAATCTGAATGATGGTGCGCTGAGTAGAAGGATGGACTTCGTCATGCCTGCATCTATTCCTCTCAGCCCAAATACCCCAACAAACGATAACCGGTACAATAAGGCAAAGGCTGGAGATACTAGTTGCTGAATTCTTCCAGAACTGCAGCATAGGCACTATCCCTAACGTAGGAGTAAACCGTAGCCCGAAGTGATTCATAAAGTAAGTCCAAACAGAACTAGCAAAGTGACAATCAATAAACGTGTGACGCAGATCCTCCCCATGATGGCACGCAAAGCATTTAGACACCAGAGTTATACCACGTCGCTGAATGTTCGGGTCAGTGGGAAGAATGTTATAAAGTAACCTCCAACAGAAGAAAGAAATTTTGAGGGGGAGGAGGCTGTTCCAAATTATCTTAAATAAAGCATTGGAGGGATGAGTAGTGCGAACCATGTTCCACATGGACCGTGTGCTAAACCTCCCATCAGGGCTAAGGGTCCAAAGGAGCTCATCTTCCTTCTCACGTAAGAAGGGAATAAGTGTTAAGGGTGATTTTATATGATTTATATCGTTATATTTTGTAATAATTTCCCTCATATTTGTATAATTTGCATAGAAAATGAGCGTTTAATTGGTTTATTGAGCAAGTGAGGTTTTAAATGGTTTATTCGCAAAATTGGCTAAATTATGTGTTTTAATGATGGTTTTATGTTTATTTGGATTATATTACATTTTTTGCGATGTTTTAATGACTTGTAGATGCATATTTTCGATTCAAAAGATGATCAAGTCGGATCTAATTGATGAGAAAGAGATAAGGATGGAATTGGCTAGAGGAAAAGAGATAAAGTTGAAGGTTTCGAATTTGGATCACATTGGACGAGCGTCCAAGTCCCGTCCAGCTGAATCAAGCGCCCGAGGAGAAATCGTAAGCAGAGAGTTTGGACGTTGTATGGACGAGCGTCTGAACTGGCGTCCAAAGCACTTGGACGGGCGTCCATCATAGTGGACGGGCGTCCAGCTGCCGCCATGCTGAAACCGACCTAGTTTTCTATATATAGTCGCGTTATTTTCAACCCTAAGGATCATACATTCGAACCCTAAACCCTAGGGGCGGCTCAGCTGCATTTTTCTTATTTTACATACAATTTTATCATCTTTTTATTCCATGTTCTCGAATCAAGCAATTTCTTGGTTCCATATCATGTCTAAAGGCTAAATCCCTCTAGAACAAGCGTTGTGAAGCCGTTCTACCAACACTTTGATTTCGTTTCAGGATTATCTTGTGAGTATTTTATCCAAAGTTGTATCTTTATTATTGTTTATCATTGTTTATTGCAATTTTGTCGAAAGATTATTGTATGATTGATTGTTGGTTTGATTTGGATGAAAATCATAATTGAACCCTAAAATCAATATAATAAAGATTAGATTTTTAACCTATAAAATAACGAGAGTTGATTAGGTTGAATCTCTAGATAACTAGATTGAGAAATCTTACACCTTCGCTTTGAAAGTAATAATCTTTAAAATCGAGAGATAGAAGATTAAGAAACGAACTTTTCTAAGAAATTAGGAGTTCATGCCTTGGTTAGGTGAATCACAACTTGGTTAAAGATCACGAGATAACCTGAATTGGAATTGAACGTTGTAGGATAGGTGGATCAATTGCTTGTTCGTTCGTAACTTTATTGATTAAAAACCCCTTGAATTTGAAGTGTTTAAATTAGTTAGTCTTTTATTGCATATTAGGTTTAGTTTAGTTTAAATTGGTTGAAACTATCTTTCCTGGCTTTAGATCCTTGATCTCTCGTCGTCGATTTACGTTATTGTTATCTTTCTTGTGAATTTTTTTTCTTGTTTTAGATTCTGTTTAGTTTAGTAATCGTGACATAGGTTAGTTAGTTAAATAAAAACTAGGATTAGCAACCTCCGATTCCCGTAAGATCGACCGGTATTAACCTCTTTACTACGATCCTTGCACTTGAGGTATATCGGATTATAAATTTATTACTTGTTAATAAAATCCGTGACAATAAGAATGATCTCTTCCACGACGTGACTGGGTAAATAATGGTGCAGAAGATTGGTATTCCACTGATCATTCACCCAAAAATCCTTAAACTTCCAAAACAGGCCGTCCGGAGAATCTCCCAGATTTGCCTCCGTCCACTTGTCTCGCCAGAAGTCAATGTTTCCCGCATTTACCCTCCAAGATATGAATTGTTCGACTTTATCTCTCATCTTCCACACTCTGCGTGAACATCGGTGTAGTGACCTTGGGCTCGGGGACATCCAATGGAGACTTATCAACTATGTAGGTATTGAAGATGGCCTTAGCCCATATACCCTATTTTCATGCCGCAGAGCCGAACCCACTGGCTTGATCGCGAAAGTGTCAATAACATCAAAAGATTCCGAACGCCCAGCCCACCTTCCTCAGTCGGTGTACACAGTTTATCCCATGATCTCCAGTGTATATGATTCCAATCCGGCCCACTATCCCACAAAAATTTATTAAAGATACGATGGATACGATGAATAACTTCTTTGGGGGGCACCAACACTTGAAGGATAAATATAGGATTGGACGTCAAAACATGTCTAAGGAGAATGAGTTTCCCGCCAAAAGAAAGAAGCATGTTTCCCCAGTGATGAAGCTTCCGCTGAACCTTATCAATAATGTCCTGGTAGTAGAGGATGCGATTACGCCCTCTAAAAAGTGGAGCTCCCAAGTAACGAAAAGGCATGTTCTCACGCATAAAGCCCAGAATATTGCGCACCCACCCCGACTTAGTAGACGTCAAATTATGCCTAATGAACGTACTTTTAGAAGAGTTGATACACTGCCCCAAAACTAATTCGTAATGTTTGAAGAGCTCTTTGAGGGCCCGCAACCCCTTTCTATTACAACTGGTAAATAAGATCGTGCCATCCGCAAAGGCAAGATAGTGGATACCCTTTACTTTCGACTGAAACTGCATGCCAGGATTCTGAGACATAAAATCGTTAATCAGCCTTCCGAAATACTTAGCCGCCAAAACAAATAGAGCAGGAGAAAGTGGGTCTCCCTACTTAACTCCGCGAGTTGCGTGAAAGTGGTTGGAAGGCACCCCATTGAGCAAGACGCAAAACCAGTTATCAGCTAGTGTTCTGAAAATAAGATCAACAAAAGGCTCTTGAAAACCAAACATCCTCAACATCTTCATAATAAAACCCCAATTCATGCGATCATAAGCTTTTTCCATATCTAGTTTAAGCATAATATTGGGGTGTCGGAGTTTTTTTATTAACATCTTTGCATAACTCCTGGGCAAGAAAAATATTGTCAGTGATGCATCTACCAGGGACAAAGCCATTCTATTTGATGCCGCCACGAGCATGGGTAGAAAGGGATTCAACGCCGCGTAATAACCTTGGTGATAATTTTGGAGAACACCGTGCAAAGACTAATAGGCCGGAAGTCCTTCCAGTTGTTGGCCCCTTTCTTCTTGGGCAACAAAATAATCGTGGAGGTGGAGAAATAGCGAGGAAGGTGTCCGCCCGCGAAGAAATCAATAACTGCGTTAAGCACATCCTGCTTAATAATCTGCCAGCAAACTTTAAAGAAGTGTGCCGTGTAACCATCAGGACCTGCCGCACTATCAGAGCTCATAGATGACACCGTATCATGAATCTCTTCCAACGAAGGATTATCCATGAGGACCACGTTCTGCGCATGAGATATTTGAGGGAGGGAGAAGTTAACAAGAGGAGTTCCCAACCCCTCCCATTCCGCGGAGAAAAGATTCTCATAGAAAGTCGCAGATGAAGCACGAATATCTTCCTGATTGTCAATCAAACTGCCGTCCTCCGCCTTAATCCTATGAATGTAGTTTTGATTCCTTCTCTGTTTACAGATAGCATGGAAAAATTTACTGTTGGCATCCCCAGCTTCAATCCACTTTACAGACGCTCTCTGCTTGAGGAACCGAATCTCAACATTATTACACCTCTCATACTCAAAGATAGCTTGATCAAGTTCTTCCTTAGAAGTTGTCGACCCATTTTGATCATGACGAATGGTCTTCTCATTAACCGCTGTCAACGCTTTCTTAGTATTCTCAAAAATATTCCCGAACACCACACGATTCCAATCAGTTAATTTAAAAGCCAGCTTCTTAAGCTTCCCAGCCAGAAGACGCATACCCTGGCCTTCTTTAGGTTCCTCCCAAACCGATTTCACAAGGTCTAGGAACGTAGCATCTTCACCCAAACATTAACAAAGTTTAAAAGAGGACTTACCCGGACTCTTCGAACCACACATAGTTAGGAGAGGGCAATGATCTGAGTGGACCCTGGGCAGATGGGAAACTTTCGTGACATCAAATTGTTCCATCCACATATCATTAACGAAAACCCTATCCAATCGTTGCCATATCTTGCGATTGTACCATGTAAATTGAGATCCCTCAAAGGAAGCTTCAGTGAGACTAGCCCTCTGAACACAGTCATTGAAGTCTTGCATGTCATTGACCCTAGGGGGGCCGCCCCCTTTCCTCTCATCCGCTCGGGCGGATAATGTTGAAACACCACCCAAGATCCAAGGGCTATTGTTATTCGGGCCCGAGCTCAGATCGCATGCCATAACGAGTCTCACAGCAAGCCTCTGTGTGTTTAGCATATATCCTCGAAACATAGAAATTATCTCCATTTTGATCTCAGTAATGCTGGCCGCATACATCTGATCACAATCCGTATCCAACGAACAATCGACCCCCGACCATAAAAACCAAATTTTTCCTCGCAAAACAGATTCACAATAGTCAAACCCTAGTTTAAGACGGATACTTGTAGTGAACTTTGCAGAACAAAGAGGTTCAATAAGAACAAGTATTTTAACATTATTCTGGTTACATGTATGCTTAAGGCAAGTTTGAGTATTATCATTGCCAACACCACGCACATTCCAAAACCAAATATTTATCGGGCTAAACATCGGAAGAGCGTAAATGGTAAGTTTGAGAAGGTACCGTTTCCTATGTGACGAGCTTGAGCTTTCCTTTTTCCTCCCTTTTTATGTGTAGAGTAGTTGGAAGTACCAGGGGATTGGATGATCCATCGCTTTGTCACTTGGTCTCTCCTGGGCCACGGAAGGATTCAATGGCATTTTATCCTGACCAGTGGTCACCTCGGTCAAATCATTATCTAGCAGCAGCATAAGGTCATATGTTACCAATTCGCTACCCTCGACTAGCGGGTCATTTTCCTTATCACCCTGTCCTCCAAATGACCGTGTCGATGCGGTTCCTCTACAAAACCTTCCTCGCATATCCTCGCTACTATTGTGTGAAGGAGAATCCTCCGCTTTTTCCAAGTCCATAACAATACCGAGAATTAAGCAACCGTTGATCTAACGAGGTATGAAAGTCCATCAAATCCGCAACGCGATAGTGTGCTCGGTATCATAGCGCCTATTTTCCAACTGTCTAACCACATCTTCTTTCATAAGTGATTGATGCACAATCTCAAGAATGTCATCATCATTAAGCTCTGTAGAACATGGAAAGAGTTCTCGAGTATCTTTGGTTGTTGTGGGTCAGGGCTCGATGCCCGAGTTGGAGTATTGTTAGGTGCATTAGGAACAATAGTATTAGTCAAGTCCTCCCAAAGATTCGTAGTTGGTTCGGTGATGGGTAGAGTATTACTCTGTTTAACCTGGTAGATTTGTTGGGGCTGTCTATGAGTTGGGCCACTACCCCTTTTCCCATTGGAAGTCGACGCCCCATCACCGGGGTTTGGTTTCTTGCGATTTTCTGGTGGTGGGTTCTTACGTAAGCATTTTTCCTCCGAGTGACCAATCCTATGATGAAAGTGCAATATTCAGTGCCAAGATTCAGCATGGACTTCTTGTTAATGTCCCTTATGAACATCTTCACCTAGCCGATTCGAGTACAACGGGGTTTCGAATATCTACTTCAACAAGTGCCCTAGCAACAAACGGTCGTCGATATCCTGGCGTAAGCCGTGATCCGTCTGCAACGGTCTTCCAATGAGACCCCAATTTTGCTCACGATTTCCGGTTAAAATACGGTAACGGGCAATTCAGGAATTCAAACCAAATAGGATCATAGAAACGATCATGATTACGTTGAAAATCAACCGTCCACTTGGACAACACAAATCTATTAGGGCCCATATTCCACTCTCGCCTCGTAAAGAGACGATTATAGTCCTCTTGACATCCAGGGTGCACAAGAACATGTTTCGCATCAAGCAAACCAATTTTACAAGTAGCTTTTAAATCAAGTCGAACGAAAAATTTACGAACGAACATGTTCGCACCGCTTTTGAGGTCAAAAATCATTTGTTTTCCTTCCATTTTGGCCCTGTAAGATTTCAACACGTTTTTTTCTCGACCGTCTTAGTGTTTTTCTTTTTTTTTTTACTTTTTCTTTTTTCTTTTTCCGTTTTAAATTCTTCGTAGGTAGGTACCCTTAGTTTTGTATTATTAATTTTTATTGTTTAGCTTCGTCTTTAGTTTTTGTGTTCTAGTTAGGACGACCTGATTTTAATCCATGTTTCGGTTTTTCTGATTGAGACCAAACGGGCGTCCGGAATAAGTGGACGCCCGTCCAGCCAAATAGAGCCTATTCTGTATCGTTTTCAGCTAGTCAGACGAGCGTTCGGGTTATCCAGACGTCCGTCCAGTTCATCCTCCAGGCAGACGCCCGTCCAGGACCTTGGACGCCCGTCTGTCCTCTTTTATTTTATTTTATTTTATTTTAATTTCTTTTCGTAGGTTTTAACCTTTAGTTTTTAGTTATAGTTGTGCTTGAGGATCGGTTAGCTGAGGAGATCGAAGACATAGTCATTATAAGGTAGACGTACGTTGGCTGACTACGCCATGCCTGGCGAAGTCAAAGTCAACCCGGCTATCGTCTTACCAACCATAAATGCACATACCTTCGAGCTCAAACCGGGCTCATTCAAATGATGCGGCAAGCATCAATCTTCCATGGTTTTCTTACGAAAATCTCATACACACGCATACACATTTCTGGAGATATGTGGTGCGACTCGCATCCAAGGAGTCGGTGAGGATGCCATAAAGTTGAAACTTTTTCCGCTTTCCTTGAAGGAGAGGCAAAAGAGTGGTACAGCTCTCTCCTCGCCGAATCCATTACCACGAAATTTGGACTCGAAAAAGAGTTCCTAAGCCAATATTTCCCACCATCCAAGACAACCCAGTGCCTAAGAGAAATATTTAATTTCTATCAAACGGAAAACGAATCATTCTTTGAGGCTTGGAAGAGATTCAAAGCTCTTTCTCGTAGAATGCCCCCACCACGGTTTGGACTTGCAGAGGCAAGTCAACACGCTTTTTCAAAGTGGATTGACCGAGGCTCACGAAGGGCATGGTTAATAGTTCTTCTGGTGGGGCATTTTTAAGGAAAACACCTGAAGTGGGGTAGGCATTATTTGAGGAGGTTGATCCCCTGACTAATAGAAAGAATGAAAAAGTTGTATGGTGGAAGGATTTGGAAGACAAAGCTGTCACTGAATCCTCGAAGAAAGTCTTTTCTGAGAGTGAATTGAAAAAGCTTCCTTTTCCACCAAGAAAGAGCAACATACCTTTGAGTGAAGATAAAAAGTATGAAAAGGTGCTGAATCTTTTGAAAAATACTCAGGTAAATCTTCCATTATCTGAGGTCTTGGTTGAGATGCCTAAGTATACCAAATTCATCAAGGATGTTGTCTCTTCCAAGAAGAAGTTATCAGACATGGAGAGGTTGGTTGGTGAAGATTGCTCAATGATCAATTATGAAGACCTACCAACCAAGAGGGGTGACCCTGGGAAATTTGTGCTCACGTTACTAATGGGAGGCCTAGTCTTCCCAAACTCCTTATGTGACCTGGGTGCATCCATCAGCCTCATGCCAATGTCTGTTTGCAAACAGCTGGGTTTAATTGATCTTCTAGAACCCACTACCATGAATTTGCAATTCGCTGATAGATCTTCTAAGAAAGCAGCGGGAATATTAAAAGACGTACTAGTTTAAATTGATCGGTTTACCTTTCCCGTTGACTGGTACGTCTTAGACATTGAAAAGGATGAAAATGTCCCCCTGATACTTGGAAGACCTTTTCTGTCTACAGCTAGAGCCCTCATTGACTGCGATGGTGGGCGAGTGACGATACGAGTTGGTGACCAAGAAGTAAGCTATAATGTCTCTAAATCCATTCAAGTACCCTCTGGTCCTCCAACCGGCTTTTCCATTGAGGATTCATCTGATGACTTCGATGATTTCATGGAAAAGCAAGTCATGGCTGTTGCAATAGAGTATGAGCGACAGGTTGATAATTTGAATAATCATGGTGTGGTAAGTCTAGAGCAGTTAGAAGCTGAATTAAAGGATGAGCTGTTGGAAGGAGAAGCTTTGGCAGTGGGACCGCTAAGTAAACTCATTGATGTTGAGTTGAAAAGTGGAGATCTTAAGTCAAGTTTAGAAGACCCCCCTGTAGATCTGGTGCTGAAGTCGTTGCCTAAACATCTTAAGTATGTGTTTCTAAGAGAAGGTGACAAGCTTCCTTTGATCATATCTGCCAAGTTGTCTCGGTTAGAGGAAATGAAATTGATCAACGTCTTGAAAAAGAACGAAAAAGCCTTTGGATGGCAAGTAGGAGATATCAGAGGGATATCTCTGGACATCTGTATGCATAAGATCACGACCAATGAGGGTGTAAAATGTGTTAGACAGCCCCAGAGGAGGCTCAACCCTCATATGCAAGAAGTAGTTAAGAAAGAAATCATCAAACTTCTGGACATGGGCATTATCTATGCAATCGCTGATAGTGAATGGGTTTCCCCGACTCAGGTAGTTCCCAAGAAAGGTGGAATTACAATTGAGAAGAATGAGAAGGGAGAGGAAATAGCGTTGAGACTTGTCACTTTGTTACTGAGTCTCAGATCGATTATCGAAAGCTCAATGAGGTAACCATGAAAGATCACTTTCCCTTCCATTCATTGACCGGATGCTTGAGCGTCTGGGCGGGCACGATTCTATCGCGCTCGGATGGATATTCAGGATACTTCCAAATACCCATTGATCCGGTGACCAAGAAAAGACCACTTTTACCGCTTCTTATGGTACATTCGCTTATAGGCGAATGCCATTTGTCTCTCGCAATGCCCCGACCACTTTTCAAAGATGTATGCTGGCTATTTTTGACGGGCTTGTAGAAAAGTGTATGGAAGTCTTTATGGATGATTTTTCGGTCTTTGGTCAGTCCTTTGATGATTGTCTTAACAACCTTGACCAGGTCTTATCCAGATGTGTGGAAAAGAACTTAGTTCTGAATTGGGAAAAATGCCATTTCATGGTAGATGAGGGCATAGTTCTTGGCCACAAAATCTCAGCCAAGGGTATAGAAGTTGACAGGGAAAAAGTAGAAGCTATCGAGAAGATGAGTTATCCCAAGAATGTGTGTGAAGTGAGAGGTTTTCTTGGACATGTCGGCTTTTACAGAAGATTCATTCAAGACTTCTCCAAGATAGCCAAGCCCCTATCTACTTTACTAAAGGAAGACGTTGAGTTCAATTTTGATGAGAGCTGCAAGCAAGCGTTTGAGGAGCTCAACAATCGTTTAATATCTGCTCCAATTCTTATATCGCCTGACTGGAACTTACCTTTTGAGCTTATGTGCGACGCATCAAACTATGTTGTTGGTGCGGTCTTAGGACAAAGGCTTAATGGGAAATTCCAGCCTATCTATTACGCTAGTCACACATTGAACCCCTCTCAAGTTAACTACACGACCACTGAGAAGGAATTATTGGCCGTAGTCTTTGCTATGGACAAGTTTCGTAGTTACTTGTTAGGAGCTCAAGTGATTGTGTGGACTGATCACGCTGCTTTGCGTTATCTGATGACCAAGAAAGAGGCTAAACCGCGCCTACTACGTTGGATACTGACCCTACAAGAGTTTGACGTTCAAATTAAGGACAAAAAGGGCAGTGAAAACGTTGTGGCGGATCATGTTTCGAGAATGTTAAGTGAGGAAAAGGATGATCCAGATGATATAGATCTTTACTTTCCTCTAGAAAACATTATGCTTATCGATGGCTGCGCTCCTGATGTTCCATGGTATTCTTCCATTGTAAATTACCTTCATGCCCGATATCTCGATCCAGAATTGTCCTATCAGGAGAAGAAAAAGTTCTTCTCTGATTTGAAATCTTTTGTTTGGGATGAACCTTATCTTTTTAATATATGTAAAGATGGTTTGCTTAGAAGATGTGTTCCAGAATCCGAGCAACGAGATATCATTGTGCAGTGCCACAGTGGACCCACTGGAGGTCACTTTGGTCCTTGGAGAACCGTTGCTAAGATATTCCAATCCGGTTTCTATTGGCCCACGATCTTTAAGGACACAGAAGCTTTCTGTAAAGCTTGTGATAGATGCCAAAGAACTGGTACTCTGACAAGGCGTTTTGATATGCCTTTGAAACACATCCTAGAATGCGAAGTCTTTGATGTATGGTGTATCGATTTTATGGGACCATTCCCATCATCTTGTGGTAACAAATACATCTTAGTCTGCGTGGATTACGTGTCTAAATGGGTGGAGGCTCAAGCCACTCCTCACAATGATCATAAGACGGTCATGAAATTTCTTAAGAAAAACATCTTTGTGAGATTTGGATGTCCACGTGCCTTGATCAGTGATGAAGGGACACATTTCTGCAACCGACCCCTAGAGAAAGTCCTTGAAAAGTATGGTGTTCGTCACAAAACTGGCACACCATATCATCCGATGACTAGTGGTCAGGTTGAAAGGAGCAACCAGAGTATTAAGAAAATCCTGGAAAAAAACAACAACGATCATAGAAAGGATTGAGTTTGAAGTTGGATGATGTACTATGGGCATACAGAACCGCCTATAAGACTCATATGGGTACATCTCCATATCAAATGGTTTATGGTAAGCCATGTCATCTGCCAGTCGAGTTAGAGCATAGAGCTTATTGGGCTACAAAGTTTCTGAACATTGATTCCCAATCTTGTGGTAAGCACCGACTGCAGCAGTTGCATGAGTTGGACGAGTCGGACTCCGTGCCCTCAGAGTGCCAAGATTAGTAAGGATAAGATGAAACTCCTCCATGACGCAAAAATTAAGAAAAGAGAATTCCAAGTCGGGGAACAAGTTCTTCTATACAATTCCAGGCTACATCTGTTTCCTGGAAAGTTGAGGACACATTGGTCCGGTCCCTTCGAAATTCTCCAAATTAGTCCTGGAGGCGTTCTAGAACTACGCGGTTATGGTGACCAACCGTTTCGAGTAAATGGTCAGAGGTGTAAGCACTAAATTGGTGCACCTAAAGAGAAACCTTTGATTGTCCGTTTTCTTGATATCCTTGGGGGTGGTGCTACAAAAGTCGAAGACTTTGACGAGTTTTCACCCGACCTGTTTTCAGAGGATGACGGTAGTGGTCGATCTGAAGAAGTTCTAGCAGGTAGTTGGGATATGGAAGAGTTTGAGATGGAGCGTCAGCTGAAGCGTCATCAGAAGGCTCAGAGAATGAAGAAGTCAACCATGGGGAAGTTTAAACGTGTTTGGAAAGCTATTAAAGATTTTACCCCATGTGTTAGGTGTTGTTTCTGCAGCCAAACTGCTAACCAAAGTCTAGACGAGGTAGTGGCTGGCAGAAAAGTCAAATGGCCTGATCCAGGCTGAGCTTAAACAGTGTCGAGCTAACGACATTAACCAAAAGCGCCACTAGGGGGCAACCTATATATCCGTTTCTATTTTGGTTACTTTCGTTTTTGTTCTTTTCGTTGATTTATTTGTTATGTTTAAGTCTAATTAGGGTAATTGTTGACTCTACCTTGTCGGTTGTTTCAATTTCACCTTATCCTTCTCCTTATCTTTATTTTGCCATGTATATCCCCCTGTGTTCCCCGAGGTCCGTTTTGTTTTGTTTTTCAAGTGTGCAGGGTATTTTCGATAGCAATTGTGAGCTTTCAGATGATATCAGTTTTCCGGTGGATGGTCCACAGTTTACTGATTTCTTCAGGCATTTCTGGATATGACTTGCTACCACTTCCAGAATTGCCACTTTCGAATTACAAATCAGCTAAGTTCTTTTATCTTTTCTTTAATTCTGCACAACATGAGGACATGTTGATCTTTAAGTGAGGGGGAGGGGAATGATTTGATATGTATCTATACATTTGCTTACATTCGTTATGTTTCTATGCAAAATGAGCTAAAAATGAGCTAGATTTTTCAAAATTTCTCGACATTTTTGTTTTTGTTTTGTCCCGAGTAGGCAGTTCAATTCAATGTTCGTTATTTTTATAGTCATCCAAGCTATATATCATATGTTTGATAAGTTAGTTGTTTCACCTGAGATCTATTTTTCACGAGCCATAGTGAACGATGAGCTAATTTGTAAAGTTATACCCCTTTTTCGACGAGTGATTTTTGATTATCTTATAACTCATGTGCTTAGTGCTACGTATATATCTTGAGATTTATGATAGTTTGTATTTAGATCCGAAGTATGATATACTGTGAATATCTAAGGTTTGAATGTGATAAGTAACACGTGACTTATTGTCAAATGAAAAAGTTGAAAAATATGAAGAATTATTGGGTGTGTCGAAAGCTAGTCGATGATTGGAGTGCGATAGGGTGTACCACGTATATCCTATACCACTATGATGACTAAAAGCTCACGACAGTCAGAAGAAGCTGCCTTATGATTGGAGTAAGTTAGGGTATATCTCGAATATCCTATTCTGCTTTGACAGGGCAACAACTCATTCCGATGTGCGTTTAATGTGAGAAATAATTAAATCAACTTGCAAAAGGAATTGGTATGAAATGAATAAAAGACAAAGTTATCGTCTATCTTATCCCCAGTAGAAACTGATAGATATGCTGTACGGATTATCCTCTGAGTATCTCAGAAAGGCGCTAGATATGTTCTATCATCCTTTTCGGGATATGCCACGTTTGTAGGGTACATCTTATGAGTGTCATTTATTGCTAGTCTACGAGGGGGTATTAGCTAGTTTTGCTTTGAGTTTCTCAAGTTTGGATTTAGTGGAAGTTTTCTATGGCTTTGCACACACACAGTGGTGAACTTCTGATTTATCGAATCTATGCTATGTTGTCTTAGATGTCTGTTTTTGTCTCGAGCCTTTATCTTGTTTTGTTTTGCTCGGGACGAGCAAAAGATAAGTGTGGGGGAGTTGTTAAGGGTGATTTTATATGATTTATATCATTATATTTGGTAATAATTTCCCTCATATTTGTATAATTTGCATAGAAAAAGAGCGTTTAATTGGTTTATTGAGCAAGTGAGGTTTTAAATGGTTTATTCGCAAAATTGGCTAAATTATGTGTTTTAATGATGGTTTTATGTTTATTTGGATTATATTACATTTTTTGCGATGTTTTAATGACTTGTAGATGCATATTTTTGATTCAAAAGATGATCAAGTCAGATCTAATTGATGAGAAAGAGATAAGGATGGAATTGGCTAGAAGAAAAGAGATAAAGTTGAAGGTTTCGAATTTGGATCACATTGACGAGCGCCCAAGTCTCCGTCCAGCTGAATCAAGGCCCGGGAGGAGAAATCAGAATAGAGAGTTTGGACGTTGTATGGACGAGCGGCGAATCAACTGGCGTCCAAAGCACTTGGACGGGCGTCCATCATAGTGGACGGGCGTCCAGCTGCCGCCATGCTGAAACCGACCTAGTTTTCTATATATAGTCGCGTTATTTTCAAACCTAAGGATCATACATTCAAACCCTAAACCCTAGGGCGGCTCAAATGCTGCGTTTTCTTATTTTACATACAATTTTATCATCTTTTATTCCATGTTCTCGAATCAAGCAATTTCTTGGTTCCATCACATGTCTAGAGGCTAAATCCTCAGAACAAAGCGTTGTTGTGAAGCCGTTCTACCAACACTTTGATTTCGTTTCAGGATTATCTTGTGAGCATTTTATCCAAAGTTGTATCTTTATTATTGTTTATCATTGTTTATTGCAATTTTGTCGAAAGATTATTGTATGATTGATTGCTGGTTTGATTTGGATGAAAATCATAATTGAACCCTAGAATCAATATAATAAAGATTAGATTTTTAACCTATAAAATAACGAGAGTTGATTAGGTTGAATCTCTAGATAACTAGATTGAGAAATCTTACACCTTCGCTTTGAAAGTAATAATCTTTAAAATCGAGAGATAGAAGATTAAGAAACGAACTTTTCTAAGAAATTAGGAGTTCATGCCTTGGTTAAGTGAATCACAACTTGGTTAAAGATCAGGAGATAACCTGAATTGGAATTGAACGTTGTAGGATAGGTGGATCAATTGCTTGTTCGTTCGTAACTTTATTGATTAAAAACCCCTTGAATTTGAAGTTTGTTTAGCTTGGCCTTAGCCCATATACCTCAAGCTTCGCCGCAGAATCGAACCCACAGCTTGATCGCGAAAGTGTCAATAACATCAAAAAGATTCCGAACGCCCAGCCCACCTTCCTCAGTCGGTGTACACAGTTTATCCCATGATCTCCAGTGTATATGATTCCCATCCGGCCCACTATCCCACAAGAATTTATTAAAGATACGATGGATACGATGAATAACTTCTTTGGGGGGCACCAACACTTGAAGGATAAATATAGGAATGGACGTCAAAACATGTCTGAGGAGAATGAGTTTCCCGCCAAAAGAAAGAAGCCTGTTTCCCTAGTGATGAAGCTTCCGCTGAACCTTATCAATAATGTCCTGGTAGTAGAGGATGCGATTATGCCCTCTAAAAAGTGGAGCTCCCAAGTAACGAAAAGGCATGTTCTCACGCAGAAAACCCAGAATATTGCGCACCCACCCCGACTTAGTAGACGTCAAATTATGCCTAATGAACGTACTTTTAGAAGAGTTGATGGTAAAAATCGTGTCGAACAAGATCCTCAATCATCTTCGAAATACTTAGCATAAAAAAAACCCAATTCATGCGATCATAAGCTTTTTCCATATCTAGTTTCAAAAGCATCAATAAAAGGGTGTCGGAGTTTTTATTAACATCTTTGCATAAGCTTTTTCCTATCTAGGCAAGAAGAATATTGTCGGAGTTTTGATGCATCTTTGCATAACCCCAGGCAAGAGAATATTGTCGATGATGCATCTACCAGGGACAAAGCCGCCACTGATCTGCCACGAGCATGGGTAGAAAGGATTCAACCGCTGCATAATAACCTTGGTGATAATTTTGGAGAACACCGTGCAAAGACTAATAGGCGGAAGTCCTTCCAGTTGTTGGCCCCTTTCTTCTTGGGCAACAAAATAATCGTGGAGGTGGAGAAGTAGCGAGGAAGGTGTCCGCCCGCGAAGAAATCAATAACTGCGTTAAGCACATCCTGCTTAATAATCTGCCAGCAAACTTTGATGAAGTGTGCCGTGTAACCATCAGGACCTGCCGCACTATCAGAGCTCATAGATGACACCGTATCATGAATCTCTTCCAACGAAGGATTATCCATGAGGACCACGTTACTGCATGAGATATTTGAGGAGGGAGAAGTTAACAAGAGGAGTTCCCAACCCTCCCATTCCGCGGAGAAAAGTTTCTCATAGAAAGTCGCAGATGAAGCACGAATATCTTCACGATTGTCAATCAAACCGCCGTCCTCCGCCTTAATCCTATGAATGTAGTTTTGATTCCTTCTCTGTTACTGAGATAGCATGGAAAATTTCTTGTTGGCATCCCAAACTTCAATCCACTTCTACAGACGCTCTGCTTGAGGAACCGAGTCTCAACATTATTACACCTCTCATACTCAAAGATAGCTTGATCAAGTTCTTCCTTAGAAGTTGTCGACCCATTTTGATCATGACGAATGGTCTTCTCATTAACCGCTGTCAACGCTTTCTTAGTATTATCAAAAATATTCCCGAACACCACATGATTCCAATCAGTTAATTTAAAAGCCAGCTTCTTAAGCTTCCCAGCCAGAAGACGCATACCCTGGCCTTCTTTAGGTTCCTCCCAAACCGATTTCACAAGGTCTAGGAACGTAGCATCTTCAGTCCAAACATTAACAAAGCGAAAAGAGGACTTACCCGGACTCTTCGAACCACACATAGTTAGGAGAGGGCAATGATCTGAGTGGACCCTGGGCAGATGGGAAACTTTCGTGACATCAAATTGTTCCATCCACATATCATTAACGAAAACCCTATCCAATCATTGCCATATCTTGCGATTGTACCATGTAAATTGAGATCCCTCGAAGGAAGCTTCAGTGAGACTAGCCCTCTGAACACAGTCATTGAAGTCTTGCATGTCATTGACCCTAGGGGGGCCGCCCCCTTTCCTCTCATCCACCTGGCGGATAATGTTGAAACACCACCCAGTATCCAAGGGCTATTGTTATTCTGGGCCCGAGCCTGTATCGCATGCCATAACGAGTCTCTAGCAAGCCTACTGTGTTTAGCATATATCCCCGAAACATAGAAATTATCTCCATTTTGATCTGTAATGCTGGCCGTACACATCTGATCACAATCCGTATCCAACGAACAATCGACCCCCGACCATAAAAACCAAATTTTTCCTCGCAAAACAGATTCACAATAGTCAAACCCCAGTTTAAGACGGATACTTGTAGTGAACTTTGCAGAACAAAGAGGTTCAATAAGAACAAGTATTTTAACATTATTCTGGTTACATGTATGCTTAAGGCAAGTTTGAGTATTATCATTGCCAACACCACGCACATTCCAAAACAAAATATTTATCGGGCTAAACATCGGAAGAGCATAAATGGTAAGTTTGAGAAGGTACCGTTTCCTATGTGACGAGCTTGAGCTTTCCTTTTTTCCTCCCTTTTTTATGTGTAGAGTAGTTGGAAGTACCAAGGGGATTGGATGATCCATCTACTTTGTCACTGGTCTCTCCCTGGGCCACGGAAGGATTCAATGGCATTTTATCCTGACCAGTGGTCACCTCGGTCAAATCATTATCTAGCAGCAGCATACGGTCATATGTTACCAATTCGCTACCCTCGACTAGCGGGTCATTTTCCTTATCACCTCTGTCCTCCAAATGACCGTGTCGATGCGGTTCCTCTACAAAACCTTCCTGCATATCCTCGCTACTATTGTGCGAAGGAGAATCCTCCGCTTTTTCCAAGTCCATAACAATACCAGAATTAAGAAACCGTTGATCTAACGAGGTATGAAAGTCCATCAAATCCGGCAACGCGATAGTGTGCTCGGTATCATAGCGGCCTATTTTCCACCTGTCTAACCCTGTCTTCTTTCATAAGTGATTGATGCGCAATCTCAAGAATGTCATCATCATTAAGCTCCTGTAGAACATGGAAAGAGTTCTGAGTATCTTTGGTTGTTGTGGGTCTAGGGCTCGATGCCTGAGTTGGAGTATTGTTAGGTGCATTAGGAACAATAGTATTAGTCAAGTCCCTCCCAGTATTCATAGTTGGTTCAGTGATGGGTAGAGTATTACTCTGTTTAACCTGGTAGATTTGTTGGGGCTATCTGTGAGTTGGGCCACTACCCCTTTTCCCATTGGAAGTCGACGCCCCACCACCGGGGTTTGGTTTCTTGCGATTTTCTGGTGGTGGGTTCTTACGTAAGCATTTTTCCTCTGAGTGACCAATCCTATGACAGAAAGTGCAATATTCAGGCCAGTATTCAGCATGGACTTCTTGCCAATGTCCCTTATGAACATCTTCACCTAGCCAGATTCGAGTACAACGGGGTTTCTGAATATCTACTTCAACAAGTGCCCTAGCAACAGACGGTCGTCGCATATCTGAAGTAGCTGCATCCGTCTGCAACGGTCTTCCAATGAGACCCCCAATTTTGCTCACGTATTTCCGGTTAAAATACGGTAACGGCAGTCCAGGGAATTCAAACCAAATAGGGATCATAGAACAGTCTGCATTACAGTGAAAATCAACCGTCCACTTGGACAACACAAATCTATTAGGGCCCATATTCCACTCTCGTCTCATAAAGAGACGATTATAGTCCTCTTGACATCCAGGGTGCACAAGAGCATGTTTCGCATCAAGCAAACCAATTTTACAAGTAGCTTTTAAATCAAGTTGAACGAAAAATTTACGGATGTCATCAATTCTCGGCCGATAATCAGGGAAGCGAGCAACCAAAGCATTTTCAAAAGGCCGTGCATGAATTTCAAGTTCAGCTCTCGAAACGAAAAAAGCTGGTTCACCTTTACAAGTACCATAAACACCAAAGTCAGGGATGTCTACCTTATTGCCGCCAGTTGCGGCTGCGTACGTTTTGGGTGGCTGCATTGTATTTTCATGCTGAGGGTCGGGCACAGGGAGGACCCCCGGCGGGTCCGCCATAACTGAAAAACAGTGCGTCAACTTGATGAGCAAAAAAAGTCGATGGGCAGCCAATCAACGGAGCTGAAGAACAGGAGACAGCCGGAGAAGCCTAGGGGAGCGAGGGCGGCCTTAATCCATGTGTGTCTTTGAGCAATACCGATCAAACCCTAAGGCTGATAGAAGCCTGCCGCAAACCAAAGAACACACCTGGTTCAAAGTAGAACGCCGCCACGACCTAGCGCAGAGACCACAGCTTCAAGACGCCGGCCGAAGCAGCAGGACGCTTAGGGCCTGAAGAACACCGGGCAGAAAATGCAGAGAAGCAGGGAAAAAAAACGATGATGGCCAAGCTATTGCCGCCGATCAGCAAGGGTTGCCGCCGATCAGTTAGGGGTGCCGCCGATCAGGTCATCAGCGCCAAGTTCCTTTTCATGTCACCGTAAGTTTGTTTACTTCACTCAAACTGTAGACCTTCCTCTAAAACTCTTCTCAAAACGAAACCAAAACCGAAGCCTCACTTGTTCTCACTTGGATCCCAAATATCAACTTTGATCTTGCTATCCAAAGAACCAAACACTACGGATCCCCAAACTATTCCAACTCTTGCACACTTATCCCAGAACTGACCAACCAATTCTTGAACTACTAAAACCGCACTAACCAAGCTCCTAACAATCATCCCTCTATAAACACTTACCCGGATGGTGTCCGAAAAGGTTTCCTGAAGAACATACTTTCAGTTATTTATTAGGATTTAGTAGACATATTCAATTGTAAAGAATAAATGTTATTCGGTAAAGTTGGAAGGTCATTGAATCTAACATACTAGATTGATGTCACTATATAGTTGATATATGTGATGAGATCTCAACTAAATATTTGTGTGGCTGTTATCCTTATTATTTGTGGTTGTTCTAGACATAGTCTCTCTGGAAGGAAAGCGTGTAACTAAACGTCATTCTGATGATGTTGAACCATATGATTATGAATCATGTGGGTAATACGTATCTTATCTAAAGATGACTAAAATACCCTTTTATGAAAAGGTTATAAAATCTAGAAAGTTGTCCAAAGCCTAAACATACCGATGTTTGTTGGCTTATGACAATTAATGCCACAAATAATTGTTTATTAATCTCTATGACTGTTTTAGAAATAGTTGAATGTACTTATTGAAGTACGACAATTGAAAGGCCCGAAAAGTTCGAGCTAGTATGAATATGAGATTGATGAGCTATTTAGGAATTAATCTCCAATTGGATTGAAGTAATTAATACCTGAAGGATGTTTCAGAAGTCGTCTGAAAGGAATAAGATTCTCCTTTGAAGGATACCATCTTTGGGATAAGCAATTAGATTGTGTTCCCAAAATGGAAACAACACTTTATATGATAAAAGTGTGACGCAAGCCATGCGTAGTATCCCTTATCTGTTTCAGGATAGTGCCCTTATACTTAACCGAGTTCCAAAGATGAAAGGTTGAATAAAGTCCATATTAGATATGGAAGGAGATAATGTCGAATCTATCTTAACCGATGATTTGAAGTTGTCATAGGCAAAGTAATAAAGGCTTGGAGCCTAGTACGACATAAGCAACTTTGTGGAATATCTTAGCAAGTACGCTGGATATTATTTACTTGTCCGCGGAGCAAAATGTTTGTCTCCAACCATGCTGTCTTCTAGAGGAAATGTTTCTTCCAAAAGAAACAGTGGGAGTAGGTTTAGATCTCAAAGTTAGTTTGAGAACCACAAAGATATATTCAACCACATGAACGTGAGCAGACGCCGCATAACAATGAGGTGTACAACACTGCTCAGTGCACACAAAAGTTATGTAAGTCTGTGGATAACCTCAAGCCCAAAAGAGGCTGCTGGTATGTTCATCTTGAAGAATGAATATCTCAAGACTTGTGAAAGAATGTTTGAGAGGCAAGATTGAGAGATATGGCTAGGAGCCATAATATCTGAATTAGATTCCATCAGTGACAACCAGGTTGTGAACCTAGTCTGTCTTACCTAAGGGGAGTGTCCCTGAAAGTCTGGCATGGATAGTAATATGATTACCATAAGGCTATAGTGACGGCTGAAGGGTATGAGGTGTAGACCTTGTAATTATCTTTATCCTGCCAGCTGTGCCCAGTTCTATTCAGACTATGCTTGTTATAACTTCGTATCATGACTATATGATAGTGTTGAAGACGTTGGGCAGACAGCTCGATGTTCATAGACAATAACCTGATATGTAAGCCCACGAGATCCATTTATGGACTCAAACAAGTTTCTCTAGACGATTTCTATGTTTGATAATCAAAGGAGTTTGATTTAGTCAAAAGAAGGATATTCCCAATGTGCAAGATGGATAGTGGGAGTGTGTTACGATTTTTGAGTAAGGTATTGGATATCTCTCTCGGGAATTAATACCCCATGTCACAGTCAATTAATGTTTGGTAGTTCAAGGTCTTTACGAAAGCGCTTGGATTGGCAGTTCTTATTTTTAGAAATAGGAATCTATAGTGATAGATTTAACTGCTGTTAGATTATAGTTTACCCATATAGATGTGATGCTAAAAGAGTTTAGCATAGATCGCATAAGGAGATACTGCTAGCCGGTGTTCTCTAGATCTATCTATGTTAGGACGTTGGTCCTAAAGATAAGGTGAAAGATGATGCTTATGGAAGGTTTCCTTCGCTACTGCGATATGAACCATCATAAAGGTAATGCCGGATGTTCATACACAATGAATAGTCATGAGCAAGTATGAAAGTAGATCTGGTGAAGGTTGAGAATACCCTTAAACAAGTTAAGGATGGTTTCCTAGTTTATCAAAACTTGGAATCAGATAAATATAGTTATACATACATATATCCTGAGTCTTATGAAGGCGAGTGGGAGCTACTGTCTGGGTTTGCAATCACTTTGATTAAGTGATACAGTGAGCTGGAAATGTTCTAGCATATGGGTCACTGTAAATTCTACAACTAGGCCAAAACATGGTAGTGCCTTAGAGACACAGCGAGAGCAGTACATGGATCTAGAAGGTTCATTCCTGAACCTTGTACGGTTCTTCCACCTTTTCTATATAGCTGATATAGTAAGTGGATTCATTGCTTGAAGCAAGGACCAGGGTCTCGTCAGAGATTCATGTGTGTGTTGAGGTGGTTCCTTTGACTTGGTCATTTGGAACATGATATGAAGATAGTCTGAGTCCCCACGGATAGCGATCCGTTCATGGCTAAGGCTAGTTGCGAGTATTGTATGAGATTCTTGTGTTTCAACTTGGTCTTGTGTGTGCTAGTGATTGGTTTTAGGCCAAGTTGGAGATTGTTAGAATAGTGTCCTAAACCCAATCGGGTTGGACCGGATCCGTCCGGGTCGGATCATTTATACTATTTCTTTATGTTTATACATATATTAAATGGCTTTTCTGTTGTCATATATTTGTTCTTTTAAAGAACCGATTATGAATTGTTATATGACGACATCCTTAGTATTAAACTGTGATAGAGAAACCATGATAGGAGATTATGGTTGATGAGATCTCTAATCACTTTAATAAGTTTGATACTTAAATGTCTCTAGGCTGATGTACTATTAAACAAGGCATTGATAGTATATATAAACAGGCTAGCACGTATTAGATGTCTTCTGTCTTTAGGGCAAGGATAGATCTCGTCTATCGAAGTGTAGAGACACTTGGGTAGTCGTGGACGTGGATTAGAGAATGGTGGACGTTAGACTGACCCACTTACACGGATAAGTGTCACACTATGTGACGGTTGTGTAATTATCCTTAAGACCGGAGTCTTCATGGCATCACGGTGTGGATTGTCATGCTTTGACACTATTGAGGTTTCCCCTAGCCATGGGGCGATCATGCGGTAGTGATTGGGTATGATACTGAAGCATGCGGAGTATACATGATTGGTCGTCCGGGAATCGCGTATCCTATGATTGGGATCGAATATCCGAAATGGCCTTCTTATAAGGAATGTCTTACTCTCGTGAATCTTTGCAAAGTGGGAGTAAACGAGTTACTTCGAGAGAGCATGATATCCAGATTATAAGATACGGTCATTGATGTTTTGACACTCGACTAACGACTGTATGGATATTATTACAGCGATATGATTGTAAGTTACACGGTAACTGTTTCACATGAAAGGTAGTAGTCATTGCATTGACTCTTCCGATGATTGGGGGTCACGGTGTGTTGCTAGAAGCTATCCCGTGATCGTTAGGCATGAAGGGCATTTTCGTAATTTACACTTTGTGTCTACGGCCAACATATTCGGAAGCCTATCGAGTCACACACATAAGAACATCTAGCCGGATTAAAATGTGGTTATAGATGATAACCAAATAAGAAAAGTTTATCTCGTACTATAAAGGTTATAGTGGAAAATTAATATGGTGGTATTTATTTATTATAAATAAATTAAATACAAGATATTAATTAAGTTGATTAATTAAATACACTTATATTGATAGTGGCGCAATTTGTGTGTGTATATGATACACTTGGATTATGCAATTTAATTAATAGTATTGCCAAATATTAATATAAGATATTGATATATATATATATATATATATATATATATATATATCTAAGATGCATGCGGCTGAAATTTGTGTGCATGTCACACGTGAATGCCAAGATTGACATGTTTGAATTTTGGATATTAATAGATTTATATGTGTTACATATATGTGATATATACACATGTGTAAATTGATTTATGGTAATATAATAAAGATAGTCAATATTAGATATTGACAATATCTTGAAAATATTCAATATAAGATATTGACAATATCCTAGATTTATTTAATATAAGATATTATAATAAATGAGATAAATCAATCAATTATATTTTTCTTATTTTATTGGGAAAAGGTTTTTTTCTCCTCCACACCTAGATATGGCGCCACATACACTATAAATATACTGTGGGTGTCAAGCACTTTTGGACATCATAATTTCAAGAGCTAATAGTTCTTGTGTAAAATAGAGAGCATCCTATAGAGAGTTGGAGAAAGGGAAAAAGACCGCTCTAGCAACCGGAGTTTTCCAATAGCAATCCATGATGGGATTCCGGCAGGCTGTTCGTGTGGACTAGCGGTAGAGGCCGAACACTTGGGCGGCTCTATGCAGAACTATTCTCCTTAAACGGTCAAAGCGTCGATCTTTTAGATCAACCAAGGTAACCACCGTCTACTACTTATTTGTTTATTGCATAAACGAAGTCGATCTTTGGTAAAAGGAAATCAAATTTTGAATTCCGCTGCGTTCCTGCGTAGATTTCCTAACAAAAAGTGCGCTACCTGTTGACCTTGCCGCAAGCGGTGCCGTACCATTTTCTTATCATGTTGTTGCGGTGCTTCTTGATCTTCTACTGGGCTGCCCTCAAAAGGTCTCTTTACTCCAACCAAAACCGTGGGTTTGTTATTAAAAGTCTTAACTTCCAAACCCTTGTTCAACAACTCCGCCATGGTCCTTGGTGTGAATCCCAACATCCCTGCTTGTATTTACCAAGACAAACCGTTCTTGAATAAAGCCATCTTCTTTTATTCAATCCCCAAAATCTCAGGGTAGAACTGACCCAACTCATTGAACCGATTGGTGTATTGTGAACTGTCATATTTATACCTTGCTGGAGTTTCAAAAACTGATTTACTTTATTTGCTTGAACCGTAGGTGGAAAGTATTCGGTGTAGAACAACTTCTTAAATAATCCCTAATCCATGACCTTACCATTGCTGCTCTCAAGTGCATCTATCCAACTTTCCGCTGGCCTAAGGAGGAAACCTGCTACCAACTGTGCCATCTCTATTTCGGGTACATTCACATTCCTACATGCCTTCTCAAAGCTCCTTCTCCACAATTCTGCTTTGGCCGGTTCCACGTTACCGGAGAAGTCTTGAACCCTGTTTCTCTTCAAATTTTATACCAATCAACCGGTGGGGCTTGGTCTTGAACCGGAGGTCTAACCACTTGGGCATCTAGTGGGTAAACTGGTGGGTATCCAAAGGGTACTTGTGGAGGGTATGGAGGTGGATACGGCTGTTGAGGTTGAGCCACTGGTGGTACTTGGTGGTAAGGGTAGTATCCTTGGTGTTGAGGTGGGATGGGGTAAGGTTGGTGATGTCCATAGGGTGGATAACCAAAACCGTAGGGATGATCGACTCTTGGTGACGGTGGTATTGTAGGTTGAGGCGGATAACTCGCAGGTGGAGGGTAAAAAGTCTGTTGATACGGTGGGATCACTAGAGGAGGTGGACGGCTTACCAGTGGCGGTTGAGGATAAACATTCATCACAGGTGGTACGTACACTGGTGGAATCTCTCCTACTACGGTAACATAAGAGGGTTCATCAGGTAGTCCAACATTCTGAGGTATCTCTTGGTTAACTTGATGGTGAGGTTGTTGCTGATGAAGCATCTCGTTCTGATTCTGATTCTGACCACCCTCTTGCCCTACTCTAGAACTCTCACCTCTGAAATGCCTCTGCGGGTTTCTACCATTCTGAAAGATCAGGAAAGATCAGAATGTTACTAACTGGTCTAACAAAATCTTATCTTAAGGAAAAGAAGCCTAGCAAAGCAAATGACGTTTCTCTCTAATACCAACTGTCACGCCCCGTTCCCAGATACCGAGTTTTTATCCAGAAAAGAAACGTTCGGCACGTATAATATTAAATAAATTCAATATTATACGTAAACCTGTTGTTTTACTTGTTTGATTTTCTTTTCATCTCATGCGCCCCGAGTCGGTTCCTCTTTTTGGTTTCATATGATCGTGTATGTGACTTTGCGCTCTTTAATTATATCTCGATATTTGTTGCTTGCTTTTCGCACGGTGGTTGTTCCCCGTGCATGCATTTTCTTGGTGTTTTTGTCACATGGCTTCAGGTATTCGAGTGGAACTTTCATGGATAAGTCATGTACATGGTTTGCGCCTCTCTGCGGGTTTAGCTAAGCCTTCTTTCTCTTTATCATTCATACACTGGGGACAGTGTTGCATTTAAAGTGGGGGTTGGTAGGCTTAGCTATTTGATGTGCTTCGTCGTTATTTGAGACATTGTGTTGTATGCTTTTCATTTGGGCACTTCTTTAGTAAAATTTGAGCAATTTTTAAAAATTTCCATGGTATTGATGTTGCATTCATATGCTGAGCCTTCACATTGATATGATAAATGGTTTAGTGAATGTTTAAATGCATGTTATTTTGCTTTCTACCTTATCTTGGAAATGGGATTTTAATGCATGTATAGCTTCGATTTCATGAACCATGGTAACTAGTGACCGATTATGGTAGACTTAGGCACAATTCGGCTACCTAGAACTCATATTATTAACTTCTAGACGAAATAGAAGGGCCGACCTTGGTAGAGTTTGGGATGACAGTTATGGCATTTCTTTGACCCGACCAGAGCCTAATATCCATCCCGTAACATTTTCCACAGTAACCCTTCTAAGCCTTGGTAGGATGGTTAGACCCCCATCCGACACTTAGCCATTCGTATTTAGCCCGTAATTCCCGACCCCCAAGCCTTATTTGTGGTCTACATTCCCTTGAACACCCTACGAGTTAAGCTTAATCTTTTCATCTAGATCACACTTGCCTAGGCAAGTGTGGGGTGGTAGAGTGGTGTGTTTTGTATAGAGGAGTTGGTTTTACAAGCTATTCTATGACTTTGGAGGGTAGGAGCTCGATTCATTTTATGTGTATATGATGACCTTTGACTCAAACCTAATAAAATTCAAGTTCAAAATAAAAATTTAAAAAAATGAATAAAAGAAAAAAGTCATGATAGGAAAATAAAAGGTTGAGTCAAAGAAAGCCAAGTGTTTAGGACTCATGTATTGACTTGTTTGGTATATGATGTTGGTGGTGGGATGAGTTTCAGTGTAGAAACATGGTTCTTATAAGTTTTTGCCTCGTTACACTTGAGACATAGTGTGATATGGCATTTTATTTCTTGGATCATGTTTCTAGTTTCGTTTTGAGCTACAAGGGTAGAGCTAGCTACGTTTTGTTTTAATACACCCCATGATTGAGCTTGCTCGTTTTGTATCTTTGTTGTTTATTCCCCAGAAATTCCCTTTAGTTAGCCCCGTCCCGAGCCTAACGTTACAACCTTGCAAGTCATACTCGACCTTGCTTAACCTCGGTTGGCCTCAATTAGTGGAGATGCTTATGAAGTATGAGCTTATGGTGTAGTCGCAATGACCTAGCATCCATAATCCAAACCGGTAAACCGTGGTAAATGTAGGAGAAGCTATTCACACACACACATCCCGTTTTCTTGATAAAGTATGGTTAAGTCGCAGGCATTTACTCATTTACTTGTCGGTTATCATTGATATGTGATTGATTTGACCTATGCGTATAACGTTGACTCTTTGGTTTCTTTTAAAATGCTCATTTTGCTCGAGGGCGAGCAAACACTAAGTGGGGGGTGGTTGATGAGAGTCAACTTCACTATGCTCCGTTGCATGTTTTAGCCCTCATTTATGACAATTTTGGCATATGTTGGGTAGTTTTAGACCATTTATAGGGTAAAAACACATTGAGCACTCACTTTGAGGTGAACCGTCACATTGATGGAAAACCTCACCATTTTATGGTATTTTGACCCTTTTCGAGCCCTACTTATCTTGCGGGATTATTCTTGGTATATTGTGCTATGTAAATGCAGGAAATAGGTGACTCCTAAGCCTGGAAGATGAGGCATGAGACTTAGAGTGGCATAACCGAAGCCCGGGGATGGAAACGGATCAATAACAGTTGGTGTTTTCGCCTTATGTTCACTTTCTCTGCAATTTTCTCCCTGATACATGTATTTTCTAGACTTGTGGTCTTAATGAATGTTGTAGACAATTGAATGAGCTTTTCCAACGCAACTTAAATCACATCAATCAGAGGTCTACAACTCAAGTTATGGCCATTTTGCTGAGCTGCTGTGAAATCTGCGCACGCCGAGTTATTATGGCGCGCGCCGAACGTCACTGTAGCTATTCAGAGAGTTTTGGAGTTTTAGTGGCGCACGGCAGACCTTTTAGTGGCGCACGCCAAGTGCTATAGATGGCAGTTTTCAGTCATAAAAAACCCAATTTGGATCGAATTTTTACCTAATTTTGCATTCCCATCTTCTCCCCTTCCCATTTTCTTCCCTTTTACTCCCCTAAATCCTCCCTAACCCTCATTTCCCTTAGATTAGACTTAAATTAGTTTAGTTTCTAGCATAGATTTCTTCTCTACTTTTGGTTTGTATAAATTTGGGTCATATTCTTCATCTTTGGACATGGATGTTGAATCAACTTGACGCAACCCGACTTTTATCATGATTTTGGTAACTAATTTAGTTTCTTTTCTTGTTTTATAGATTTAATCTTCTCTTTGATTGTTGTTTCATGCTTTGTAATGAGTAGCTAATTAATACATAGTCAAACCATGTGAAAGTTGAAGAAATCACCCTCTAATTGATGTGTTTGGGAATGGGTAGTGTTTAATTGTTGTTATATCGATGAATTCATGTCTCAAAACTTGTTATTAATGCATGAATTAGCTTGATCATCTAGTTCAGGAACACACACACCACTTTTATAAATATATGTTGCGAAGGGGTATGGAAAAGGGGTTTTAAAATCGTTATTTACAATTGACTGAGTTGTTTAGATCAATTGGGTAACGAGGTTTGTCGGTGTAAATCGAGCGGCTCTAAAGCGTTTATCTTGTTTCGGTCAATTAAATCCTTAAAGCCGGACTGTTGAACTAGGCAAAGGGTACTAGGTTGTTGCATGGCGTCTAGTACTATCTTAGGAGTTTGTACCCATGTACGAGTCGATATAAGCATTAGGATGGTTGGTTGGTAGTTTTCATTCCTAAATAATCGATTAGAGGGGCGAAAGTATTCATTTGGATCGTGATTTGGCTATGTCTCTTTCTCTGCTTATCTCTAGTTTAAATATCGTTTTAGCTTAATTAAAACTTGAACACACTTGATTAATCTTATCTATGTATGAGAATGACTTTAGTATTCGATTGATTCCTCGTGGGATACGACATGGCTCACCTCTATAGTACTTCCGACCGGATACTCTGCCGGTTAAGGTTGGTCGTTACTATTTTGGTCATCAATATTTTAAATATCAAAATCAGAGTCTTAATGGGTCTTCCCATAATTATCTCATAAAGGTGGCTCTAGCCGACCTATGTCTAGCCCCCAGGCCATCTCGGCCCGAACTGTACTAGCCCAGCTCTGTTACGACCTAGCCGACCTGCTGTGGTCGGGGGAGCGGGACCGATCTCCCATCTGGGGTTCGGATCTGCCCTTAGGCGTGAAGTGAGACTCCTGGCCCTTAATGGTATAGTTTTTATGTCTTCATTTAATTTTTGATCAATTAGGAGATGACACGTGAAGAGGCTCAGTTCAACCCTCGTCAACCCAAATTAGTACCAGAAGAACAACCCGTCGTTTCACCGGTGGAATGGAAATGATACTACCAAGAGAGATTGAAATTATCTCCCTTGTCCAAGATGTCGCCAAACCATATGTTTTCATCCACCATAATTCCACGGCGACGTTCTGTGGTCGAGAATGTAAAATGCCGAGATAGTCTCGTAATATTCCGAGAGAACTGTAACCATCCGTACCTGGAGGGGGATGCAATGACTTGAATTGCTCGTCATCAATGTTGAAATCATAAATGACGAGTTCAAATTCACCTTTACCTATCCAATGAATAGAGTTCTTGATATTGCCGATATTATAATTACCGTACCAGGTCGAATTTGGGAGAGAGCTAACTCTCCCGGCGATTTAGGGTTTCCAAAGCCGATTTTGATTTCTATTGCTCAATCAATGCGCTTCATCTACATTCTTCCATGGAAATTTATTGCAATCATCGTTCTCACCTACCTACTTTAATTTCGCTGAGTTATTGTGTTTGATTTGGTCACTTTAAACCCTGTAATAGGGAAGAACGTGAAGAAGAAAAATTCCAGGTCTACTTTTTCAAAATTGAAGACCAACGATGATTTAGCCCCGATTATTGCACTTGCTGCACATGCTGCTAGTGCTCCGAATGTTGTTGTGAAAGAAACAGCCTCCGGTGGTACTGTGGAAACTATCCCGGCTACTTCTCTGGCCGCTGTAGCCACCATTGTTGGAGATAAAAGTATTCTGGTGACTGAATTATCGAATACGCCAAACAATCTCCCTGTTTTGAACCCATTGGGTGAACAGACGGGAGAAGCGACGGCCACCGTTCTGATTCCTCCCCTATAATGGTAGAGCCGGTGGTATCGATTTCAGTCTCCTCGAATCGAATGGTGTTAATGGAGGCTCAGAAACTGAAACCTGCTGGAAAATCCGTCTCTTTTGCTGTGAATGATCAAATTTTGACAGACGGCAAAAAGAAGGATAGCTCAACTTCTGGGGGGTTGGTTTCAACAATTTCTGTGACTACTATGGCTGCTAAATTGACTAACACAGAGGTACATTCTACTACTATTGCCCTTGTTATTAATGCTACTCCAATTTCTGGCATTAATATTGTTATAGAGTGTGAAAAGAGTGGTTCAGAGTCTGGGACCGTTCCTCTGGCAACTGAGGTTGAGGGGAATCCCAAGGCAGGTATTGTAACTGCCATGGTAGATATTGAAGCTACCATCATTGATGCTAGTTCTGGAAATGGAAATTCGGACAATGATAATGGCAATTTGATGCAAGCCTCGGGTTCTAGTGTTACTAGGCTACCACCTATTGCTACACCGAACTACAGTGGGTCTACTGATAACCATGGGATTGAATTTAACACTGCTACTAGGGTCACTAATAACGGCAAGGCTGCTGAGGGTAGTTCCTCTGGTGACCCCAATACCCGGAATATTGTCAAAGGCACTAAAGCTCCATGGTATGGTCTTTTTGATGTTAATAGATTGCCTACTAAGGGTTTCTGTTGGACTTATTTTATGTTTTAGTGATGAGTGCCAGAATAGCTATTATAGAGCAAAGGCAAAAAGATGTCTAGATCAAATGTATAGGCTTATTAGAGTTTGATCTTTGTATAGGTTTGATCAAACAAGCACTGTAAATGGTCAGCTGACTTGCATTAGCAGACTTGTCCATATCAGTAGGGTACCTGAGTCAGTAGACTAGTTTAGGAACCTGCTGAAGACAGAAGGCTGAGGGCTCAAACTTAGTTATTGAAGGCTAAGGGATCAAACTTAGTAATTAAAGTCAAGGATATAGAATCATAATTTAGGGAAATCTATGATGACCTAAACTGATTACATATACCTTGTGCACAAGGTCTAAGTTCCATAAGTTAAATGGTGATTGGAACTTAGTTATGATCAAAATGGTGTAATCTAACTTCATAAATAAAAGTTAGATAAAAGACAGTTAGCTGAAGTGTTTTTAAACACAGTAAAACATGGATCAGCTTACTAGTAAGCATAACAGCAGACTTATGTTCACAAGAACCTGCTGAATACATATTTCGATTCAATTAAGGTTACATTGGACGAATACAAGGATAAGGACAGGTAACAAAAACCTCTTATTTTATCAAACAAATCAATGTCTAAGATCAAAGGGACATTGGAAAGATACAGAGGATTATCCAATGGATACAAGTCAAAGGGTGGATGATCAGAAGCGTCAAAAGCGATCTGACGATTGTCGATACTATGTATAGGGACAGAAAGCAAGTCAAGATGGGACAAATCTGAAACGGCTATGTTTGAATTTCAAACATAAGTCACAAAGATTCCTACCTATAAATAGAGGGCTCCTAATTCAGATACAGATGATGAAAATAAAGGAAAAACAACAGATATTCTTGAGCTTTGAATTCTGATCAAGAAATCACCCTGCTGACCCTACTGAACTTAGAGCTACTGATCTAGTCAAGTTCTTCAAGTGTAATCTGCATTCAAGCTACACCAAGTTTACACACTTGAAGACATCAAGCTGCTGATCATATCATCCTGATCAAGCTGCTGAAAGCTGAATCACTTACTTGATTCAAACTTTCTTTTACAAGAATCTACTGAAGACAGTGAAGCATCTTTGGGTGTCAAGGACTGTTGTTTGTGGTGGAGCTGGTGAAGAGGCAATACTACCCTTCAAGGACCAGTGGAAGACTTTGGAGCAGGAATCCTACATGTTCCAAGTGTTCAGTTTGTGAAGCCATAGTTATTGGTGAAGGACAAGCAACTTAGGGATTTTTGTAACTGCTATCTCAAGAATCTCTAGTGAATTACCTCCAACATCACAGGAGAAGAGTGGACTGACAGGATTACACCACCTGGAACCACTATAAAAACTGCATACTTACTTTTTGCACTTATATTCTGCATTTAGTATATCTAGGACATCAATCAACTGAAACTAGCAACTGAATCACACACTTACACTACTGAGTATCTAATACTTGGTATCATATTTTAACAACAATTAATAAGGCTTTATTTGAATATATTCCGCTGCACAAATTCAGTGAAATCAACGATCGGCGAGACTCATCGAGTGTCAAGAGACTCTTGAGCGATCACCAGTGCTTTGAAGTTGTTGAGTTTGTTAACTCCAAAAGTTGAAAGTGTTAAGTTTATTCACCCCTCTAAACTTAACCAAAGCCTTTTCAAGGGACCAACAATTGGTATCAAAGCGGAGCTTCTGTTCTGAAGTAATCCTACTTGTTGTGCTTGAGAAAATACTTTAAAAACTTTTTCAAGTCTCTGATTTTCAAAGCTTTGCATCATGTATAACAACCAGTATGCTAGAACAATGTTGATGTGTTCTTTAGATCATTTTGATGAGTATAAACGTCGTATGCAAGGTTTTCTAGCTGCAACACATGATGAGATGATGGATGTGCTGATAGATTGACCACTGGAGATCACCAAATCAGTAACAGTGGGAGAAGAAACTCAGTACATTCCAAAACCAAAAAGAGAATGTAATGTTGAAGATAGGAAAAGAGCAAACCTCAACAATATTGCTATTGATATCATATATGAGTAACTTTGGATAGCAATATGTATATGAAGGTGAAGGATTGCAAGACTGCAAAGGAACTTTGGGATAAGTTGCAATTAATCTGTGAAGGCACTGATGCAATCAAAAAGAACAAAATCAGTGTGGCCAAGAAAAAGTTCCAAGAGTTCAAAATGAAACCAAATGAAACCATTGAACAAATGGAGTCAGGATTCAATGCAATCATGGATGAACTCACCCTACTGAGTGTACAAAGGAAGAAATCAACTCAAAAATCTTGGAAGCATTACCTGCAAAAGAAGTCTGGGAAATGAAGGTTACTGCCATAGAAGAAATGAAAAGTCTACATGAAGAGGATACCTTCAAATTATTCTCAGATCTTAAGGCATGTGAATTCAGCAAGAAATTGGTTCCTACCACTGAAAAGGAAGAACCAAAGACCACTGCATTGGCTGCTACAGATCAAGAAGAGACATCAGGAGCTCAAGATGATCTACTGGATGAGATGCAACAACAGATTGCCCTACTGAGGAAGAAGATCAGAATGATGAAAACAGGAAAGGGTTCTCCAAGGAATTTCACTAAGAAATTTAGTGAAAAGAAGAAGGAAGAACCAAAGAAAGTCAATGCTTACTTGTGCTATCAATGCAAGAAATCAAGACACTTCAAACCTGACTGTCCTGAACTAAAACAGAAAAAGGAACTTGATTATCTTTGCTTCAATTGCAAGAAGCCTGGACATTTTAGACCTGATTGTCCAGACCTACTGAAGAGTAAAAGTCAACAAAGAAGATCTGGCAAGAAAGCTATGGTTGCTGAAGATGAATCAGGATATGAAGTGGAATCAGAAAAAAGAAATGAATCTGATGATACTGCACTTGTTGTTGATATGGATGATTATGCTTTAATGGAAAATATTGATGAAACAGAGGAGGTATACAATTCTGTATCTATAAATACTCATGCTGGAAGTGATTGTGAATCAACCTGTGGTTCAAATCCTAAAAATTCTGACAATGAAGAAACTTTGGATGCCATCCTTAATTAACTGAGGAAAATACAATCTGGTTATGAGATTGTGAAGGCTGAAAAAGAGGCTCTTCAAGTAGAAGTTGAAAGGTTAAAGGCTGAATTAAGAATTCTCAAAGGAAAGGAAAAAGAGGTTGAACAGAATCAGCATAAGCCTGCTGTACATTCAGTAGCTGCTGAATCTGTTGAACAATCTTGTTCCTCCACGGCATTCAAATTTGGAAAGCCTTATGGTGATTGAACAGGCCTTAGATTTGGAACTCAACAATCCAATAAGAGTGGATCCTGTAAGGTTACTGAACCTAGTACCAGAGTTGGTCCTATGTTTGTACCTGCACAAGATCCAACTCCTAGTAAGGTTGCTGAGGCAGTGAAGCCTACTGAGAATGCTTCAAAGAGGCAAAATCAGAAGTCAAAAAAGACATCAGTACCTAACAAAAAAGGTAAATCCAAAGGTAGGACTGCTGGACCTTATAGACCTACTGATAGCAGACCTGCTACCAAGTCTGCTGGACCACAAAAAGGCAAAAATTAGAAATATTCCAAGGATAAGAATCCTAAACCTAAAAATGGCAATCATTTGAGGGATACTTATCTCAGGGGGAAAGGTAGACTGTTCCCTACTGATGATGATTGGAATATTTCTTCCCCCACTGCTAGAAACAGTAAGTATAACCATAATGCTAGGGTAAAACCTAAACAATGGACTCAGTAGAGGACTTATACAAGACCTCAGCAGGGACCTCAACAGACTCCATATTACAGGGATGTTCCTAACAGACATCAATCCAATGGTTATGCTAATGCTTCTAACAACAGAAATCACTTCAACCAGCATTACATACCAAAAGGCCATAAGACATATGTGAATCCTACACAACCAATTGTTAGACCTTATGGATGTGTAGAATACATGTATGAACAAAAGTATGACACTTTTAAGAGAAGACTTTATGGAAATTTGCCAAGGGTCTTGCTTACCACTGACCATTATGTACCCAAACAGTTTTGGGTACCTAAAATGCATTAACTTTGTTTTGTAGGGTGTCTGGTACTTTGACAGTGGATGTTCTAGATATATGACAAAGAATGAGCACTTTTTATCAAATTTTGTGGCAAAGGATGGTCCAAGAGTGAATTTTGGCAACAAGAACACACCAAGATACACAAGTGGATGTGGCACACTTGTGAGAAATGGATTTACAATCAGGAATGTTGCATATGTGGAAGGACTGGACTACAATCTACTGAGCAATAGACAGTTTTGTGACATGGGTTACAATGTCACTTTTGACAAAGGCACCTGTATTGTCATTCGTGAAAAAGGTTATCAAGTTGTGTTGGCTGGAAGAAGACAACAAAACATGTATGTTGTGGATTGGTCTACTGCTGTTCTGATTGTGCATACCAAGTCAGAACTTAATTGGTTATGGCATAAGAAGTTGAATCATCTAAACTTTGATGATATCAATCAGTTGGTGAAGAAAGCGTGGCTGGTTTACACGAGATCACATTCAAGAAGGATGCTATATGTGATGCCATCGCCAAGGTAAACAAACAAAATCAAGCTTCAAGTCAAAAACTAAGCAATCAACTAAAGGAGTTTTGGAGCTGATGCACATGGATCTATTTGGACCAGTAACACCAACAAGTGTAACAGGAAAGAAATACACCTTAGTAGTTGTGGATGAATATTCAAGATACACTTGGGTGGTATTCATGAACAAGAAAAGTGAAACACTTCAAAAGATGCTTGAACTTTTGAAGAGATTGCAAAATGAGAAATGTTTAACAGTAGTAAAGATCAGATCAGACAAGGGTACTGAATTTCTCAATAAAGTTATAAGAGAATACTGTGAGCATAATGGTGTACTACATCAACTAACTGCTGCTGGTACACCTCAGCAAAATGGGGTTGCTGAGAAAAGAAACATGACCTTGAAAGAAGCAGGAAGGACAATGATTTGTGAAGCATTATTACCTGAAAGATATTGGGCTGAAGCAGTTAATACAGCATGCTATACACAAAACAGAACCTCAGTGAACAAGAAGCTGCTGAAGACACCTTATGAGATTTGGAATGGAAGAAAACCTAATATATCCTATTTCCATCCATTTGGAAGCAAATGTTTTATTTTAAATCATAAGGAGCAATTGAAGACATTCCAACCAAAATCAGATGAAGGAATCTTCTTGGGATATTCTTCAGTCTGCAAGGCATTCAGGGTACTGAACAAAAGTACACTGAAACATGAAGAATCTATACATGTTGTATTTGATGAATCAAAATTTACTGGAATGGAAGATGTAGCTTCAGAACCTGCTGAGAATCAACAAGTCACTGATCCAAAATGTGTTGATGTTTTGGAAAGGATAAATGAGTTAAAGATCTCTGACTCTGCCCCTGTTGAACACCCTGCTGGTAATACTACTGATGCAACAACTGAGGCAGTTCAAGGATCTGTTGAACCTCCAGAAGCTACAGCAGACCCTACTGAGGATGATGTTCCTGAGAATCAATCTAACCAAAATCCACAATGGTTAAAGGATCACCCTGCTGATCAAGTTATTGGCAACATACAGGAAGGTGTGAGGACTAGAAGACAACTAGAAGCAATGTTTACTTGTTTTCTTTCTCAATTGGAACCTAAAGTTGTTGAAGAAGCAATATCAGATCCAGATTGGATAATTGCTCTGCAAGAAGAATTGAATGAATTCGAAAGAAATCAAGTTTGGACACTAGTGGAAATGCCTAATCATGCAAATATAATTGGTACAAAATGGGTATACAGAAACAAATTGGATGAATCTGGTACCATTGTGAGGAATAAGGCCAGACTAGTAGCAAAAGGCTATTCTCAAGCAGAAGGAATAGATTTTGATGAGACATATGCCCTTGTTGCAAGATTAAAAGCTATCAGATTATTCTTGGCATATGCTACTTATAAAAACTTCAAGGTATATCAGATGGATGTCAAAAATGCATTCCTGAATGGCATTCTGGAAGAGGAGGTGTATGTTCAGCAACCTCCTGGATTTGAAGTTAAAGATCAAGAAGATAAATTGTATAGACTCAACAAAGCACTTTATGGTTTGAAACAAGCACCAAGAGCATGGTATGAGACTCTATCTCAATTCTTGGTAGACAATGGTTTTACCAAAGGTACCATTGACAAGACTCTTTTCAGAATCAATGAAGGAGACAGCACCCTGCTGGTACAGATTTATGTTGATGACATAATTTTTTGGTTCTGAAAATGAATTGCTATGTGAAAAATTTGCTAATTTGATGAAAAGTAAATTCCAAATGAGTATGATGGGAGAAATGAACTATTTCTTGGGATTACAAGTCAAACAAATGAAAGATGAAATCTTCATTCATCAAACCAAGTATACCAAGAAGCTACTGAAGAAATTTGGTATGGAAAACAACACCAAAGTATCAATTCCTATGAGTACCAACATTAGACTGGATGAAGACAAAGAAGGCAAAGATGTTGATCAGGCCATATACAGAAGGATGATAGGCAGTCTGATGTACCTTACTGCCAGCAGACCTGATATATCCTTTGCTGTAGGTGTTTGTGCTAGATTTCAATCAAAGCCTAAGGAAAGTCCTTTAGCTGCAGTAAAAAGAATTCTCAAGTATCTAAAAGAGACTTTGGGAGTAGGGATATGGTATTCAAAGGATGAAAGCTTCAAAATTATATCCTACTCAGATTCTGATTATGCTGGATGCAAGATTGATAGAAAAAGCACCACAAGAACATGTCAGTTGATGGGAAATAGACTGGTTTCCTGGTTTAGTAATAAACAGAATTCTATATCAACTTCCACTTCTGAAGCTGAATACATTGCTGCTGGAAGTTCTTGTGCACAAATACTTTGGTTAAGACAACACTTAAGGGATTATGGAATTGAAGAAAGAGAAATACCAATTATGTGTGATAACACAAGTGCAATTTCAATCACATAAAATCCTGTTTTGCTATCAAGAACCAAACATATTGATGTGAGACATCACTTTATAAGAGATCATTTTGAAAAGAAAGATGTGGTGGTTCTTTACATCCCTACTGAAGATCAACTTCTTTGATATTTTCACTAAACCACCTGGATAGTGAAAGATTTGCTAAACTAATTTGAACTTGGAATTATAAAAGTTGATCGATCTGAAATTTAATCAAAGAATGTACGGGAATTCACCAAGGGGATTAGTCTTTGCTATGATGGGTGAACTCACTTAGCAGATTAGTCATTTGTATAACAATTTCATGTACTTATTTTTGTTTGGACAATTGAGCAAATGAAGTTGCCAAGGGGACTGGTCTTTGTCATGTTGGGTGAGCTCACTTGACAGATCAGTCATTGGTATTAAACTTCATCTTGTATTATCAGTTGGACAAAACAAGAGGAACTGGATATCAATGAGAGTAATTACACAAGTGAGCTGCCGAGGCATATATGTCGATGAGGCTACTTTGAGCCAAGTCATCGATGACAAGGCTACTGAAATAAACGTTACTCAGTCAAACTTGCCAAAGTCAAAAAGCAAAATAGCGGGATATTTATTTCATCTTTATAACCGCAGTTACATGATCGAACGGTTACAATCCGTTATGAGTCTATCATGGGACATGTGGCAAGATGACATTCACTCAAAATTTAATCATGGTTAATGCTACAATACGTGTCTGACAGTTACAACCCACAACTCTCGGCTTTATATACAGACATTTACACAGAGGATACAAACAACTCTCAAACTGCAATTTCTCTGCAAATATCCTGTGTGAACGCAGATTTGAAAGCCTTATTCTTCCTCTCATTCACTTATAATGGCAAACAAAGATGATGTCCATATTGGCACCAGTCAAAGTGTAAGAGGTTATGTGACTGACTGTCACTCTACTGAACTAGCCATTAACATAGGACGAAGAATCAGACGGATTGCTGGTTTGGAGAATGTTATCAACAGAAGACTGGAGAGAATTTCATATATCAATGTATTGGAATTCTGGAGAAATATTGTTATACATGAGGAAGAGAGTCCTTCACTACAACGGTTAATGGAAGAGAGATTGAAATATCTTCAGATCTACTGAGAGAGATATTTCATTTTGGACCTGGAAATAATACCCCCACCAATCTAGACGCAATGAATCTCCCAAGAATGAGGTTTGTGGATGCAATAAAAACAAATGAGAAAATAGCCTCAAAACTAGGCATTAATGTGAAGCACATTGGATATGAGTATAACCTGTTGAGAAAATTGATTGCCAAAACCATTTTGGGATTCATTGGGAGTCTAGTTACACTGTCTGGACCTAAAATAGACCTGTTGATCATCATCTGTAGAAGTATGAAGTTTGATTGGGCTGGATTCTTTATACACTACATGAAGAAGGTGTTTACTAAAGATAGAGATGATGTAAGGAAGTCCAAGCCCAAACCCTTAGGTCTATTGATTCGGACCTTGTTGAACCATTTTCAGATACCTGTTATTTCATCTGAAAAGATTAACAAATCCAGATATAAGCCAGAAGTTGCTACTCCTATTCCTGGATTAGATGATGATGAAGATGTACATAATGAGGCTACAGAAAGTGATGGTGATGGTGGAGATGATAATGCTGGTGGTGAGCAGGTTAAGCAAGCTGCTAAGTCTGCTGCACCTAAGAAGGTTGTTGAAAAGAGAAAGGCTGTTGATACAAGAAAGATCACAGAGATGTTAAAGCCTAGAAAGACAAGGAAGCAAACAAGTAGAGGCTGGCTGAGTCCGGTTGAGGTCGATTGAGATTGAGGTTCTGACCCTCTTTGTCACAAAGAAGAAATTCTTTCTTGATATTTTGAAAGAGCAAATGTAGGCGAGATGGTAGAAAGAGAAAAGTCACTGAAATAGAATTGGAGCAAATTTGCAAGAGGATGAAGGAAATTATTAAGAAGAAGAAGCATGGAAAGGGAAACAAGCGAGGATTCTAGAGGCACAAAGAGAAGAAGAGGAAGAAGAGGCTATTGAAGTTTGAACCTTTGACAACAATTAAGTTCTCTTGAGATAGTAGAGGTTGTTGTTGAGTAACTCTTGGAGAGAATCACAGATGCTTTGAACTGAGCCTCTTTGTAGAAGTTGTTGAATCCACCCCTATAGAGGCTATTGAGCCTATTGAAGCTGCACAAGTTGTTGTTGAGCAACTTGTTGAAGAGCCACAAAGCAGACCATCGAGTGCACTTTGTTGTGGTGATTGAAATGACTGCACAAGACCTGCTTTGGTTCGCAATAGTTCGGGAGGAAGAACAAGTTGTTGTTGACCTGGCGATGAGCATGTAAGCCGAGAGGAACCCAATGTGGAGCAGATGGAGGTAGTAGGCACTAATGTACAATCCGAACAACCCATCGCCCCTAGAGGCATCTGTTGAAGAAACTTTGACTCTACTTGTTGAGACCTTTGGAGGTCGACAAAGTGGACACACAGATCTGAAAGCCAACCATGCCCGTTGAGAGGAAAGAAAAGAAAAAAAGAAGGGTATGTTGATCCAAAGCTCCAGCTAGTGGCCGATTACTTTTAGTGGAAGTTTGGATTTTATAAAAGACAAAAATCAGCTGCTGAACCAATGACAGATTTTGAGGAGTGGGCTTTTGGAAAGTTAGGAGTGGAAAACCTGCTTGATCTGGTTGATACCTCTTTGTTGGAAGCAAGATTGATGGATCTTATTGATGAGCAAAAGAAGGATGAGGGTATCAAATTCAGAGATTCTAGAGATGAATCAGATAGTGATGACTCTTCATCATTTGATTCTGGTGGTGACCATCCCTCTGGTCCAGGTGGAGTCAGTGGGACTACATTATTAAATGAACCAAGTATACAACAGTCCACTGATACTGGTAGATCTGCTGAGGGCCAACAGCTTAGTCAAATGGAGGAAGATCTGGAGGATCTTACCATGGATGATCTGGAGGCACTAATCAATGAGGGTATACACATTGGTGCAAATAGGGTGGTTGGTGTGTCTGATGCTTTATTTGTTGTTGAAATTGTTGAACAACCTGAGGATCAGCAGAGTGTAGATTTGGATGAAGAAAGGGTTACTGATCTTAGTGAACTTGATGTCAGTTCTGAGGATTCAATTCAATATCAAGACTGGATTGACACTGAGGGCACCTTATCCAAAACTGCTAATACTCTAAGAAGGATTGATCATGCTAAAGGATTTCAAGAAGAAAATATGGCTAAATTCCCAGCAATCCTTGTACAGAGAGTGTTAATCACTGAGGAGCTGACAGTGATTGCACAGAGATTGGACATGGTGATGGGATTTGAAGGATCACCATTGCTGGTTGAAGAGGTTCAGGCTGTTGAGGATCAGACAGCACCTGAACAAAGGTTGGAACAGGAGGTACAGGTTGCTGAGGTTCAAATAGCACCTGGACATAGGTTGGAACTATCTATGGGTTTGAAGGAAACCCCTACTATTATTGTTGAACAGGCTGGTGTAGTGGAGCCTACTGGAGACAAGACCACTGTAGGGAAAGATGGTCAGCAGACTGTTGTTGCTGATGAGGATGAGCAGCTGCTGGACTATGACTATAGTGATGAGGAGTTTCAAGTGCCTGAAGAAGAACATATTGCTGATGAACCACAACAGGCATTTGTACCAATTTTTGAGGAACCTGCCCTAGATCCTATCCTAGAGGATTTCCAGGGTCCTAATCCTACTGGGAGAGGTATGAGCTGGGCCATGGTTGTCAACAGACAGAGGGCACAATACAATATGGAAGAGCCTGCTGATGAAGCTGATGGACATATGGCTGGTGGAGTACCAGCAGAGGTTTTGGATGAGTTGAGGACTGTCAGAAATGACATAACAAGGTTAAGAACTCAACTTGACAGGCAAGAGAAGAGGTTTGAAGATTTGATGAATCTGGTGGAAAATAGAGGGAGGACCACTGAAACTGTTGCCTCCAATATTACTTCCACTCAGTATGCTCTTGATGAACTTACCCAAGATGTGAAGGGGATTAAGCAAGGTAATACACTGAAGGACAAGTTTCTAAAAGACCAATTTGCATCTATTCACCATAAACTTGAAAACTTGCTGAGACACCAAAGCCTGCTCTGGCTGAACCTGCTGGAACACTTCAACCTGCTGGATTGGATCCTAAGTTCACTGAGAGGATTAATCTACTGGAGCAAACAATGCAAGAAAGGATTACTGCAGTTGACACTAGAACTGAGATTATAGAGGGTCAGCTGAATAATCTAGTAATCACACAAGAAAGTGTTCATGGTCTGCTGTCCCATTTTGTTGATGATGTCAATAAGGGGGAAGAGAGCCAAACAGCAGTAGCAAAAGAGGCTGCTAGGATCTTTGCACAGAAAAGATGGGAAGCTGATACAAATGCTTATAAAGAGCCTGCACCTGACAGACTTTCACTTACTGATGATCTTTTCAAGGAGTACAAGAAACTGTACTATAATAAGAGGTGACCTTATCATGACAAGGGTTTTCATGAAGGTCTAAACTCCTTTTTTGGTTTGAAGTTTTGGGAAGCAAGAGTCAAATCCATGAGATCCAAAGTTGGCAAAGATGGAAGAGGTAGAAGGAGTTTTCCTACCACATCAGCAAAGGAATCACAGAATGAATTTAAAGAAGTTTACATGCGCTTAGGCTTTAGAGTACATCAGATCAACCTTACTCTACCTGAGGCATGGAAATGGTGGAAAGAAGTGACTCCTCACATTGATTTCTATCTTAATGAAAATGAATGGATGAGAGAAATGGTTAGAGAGATAAGAGCTTATCATGAACAGCAAGATAAGGAAAGACAATAAAGAGAAAGAAGACACAAGATCAGCATACTTTATCTGCTTTATTATTTGCTGAATCTAGACTGTAATACTTTTGAACAAATATGATTATAATGAGAAATGACAGAATTTGTTCTGTTTTTGTTTTTAATCTTTTTGCTTTGCTGTAAGGAGGGTATTGGCATCATCACCAAAAAGGGGGAAATTGTTGGACTTATTTTATGTTTTAGTGATGAGTGCCAGACTAGCCGCTATAGAGCAAAGGCAAAAAGATGTCTAGATCAAATGTATAGGCTTATTAAAGTTTGATCTTTGTATAGGTTTGATCAAACAAACGTAGTAAATGGTGGTGACTTGCATCAATGAGACTTGTCCATATCAGTAGGGTACCTGAGTCAGTAGACTAGTTTAGGAACCTGCTGAAGACTGAAGGCTGAGGGCTCAAACTCAGTTATTGAAGGCTAAGGGATCAAAATTAGTTATTAAAGTCAAGGATATGGAATCATAATTTAGGGAAGTCAGTGATGACCTAAACTGATTACATATACCTTGTGTACAAGGTCTAAGTTCCATAAGGTAAATGGTGATTGGAACTTAGTTATGATCAAAATGGTGTAATCTAACTTCATAAATAAAAGTTAGGTAAAAGACAGTTAGCTGAAGTGTTTTTAAACACAGTAATAAGCATATCAGCAGACTTATGTTCACAAGAACCTGATGAATACATATTTCGATTCAATCAAGGTTACATTGGAAGAATACAAGGATAAGGACAGGTAACAACCTCTGTTTTTATGAAACATATCAATGGCTATGATCAAAGGGACATTGGAAAGATACAGAGGATTATCCAATGGATACAAGTCAAGGTGGTGGATGATCAGAATGTCAAAAAGCGATCGACAAATGTCGCGATACTATGCACAGGGACAGAAAGCAAGTCAAGATGGGACAAATCTGAAATGGCTATGTTTGAATTTCAAAAATAAGTCACAAGGATTCCAACCTATAAATAGAGGACTCCTAATTCAGATACAGATGATGAAAATTAAGGAAAAACAACAAATAGTCTTGAGCTTCGAATTCTGATCAAGAAATCACCCTGCTGACCCTACTGAACTTAGAGCTACTAATCTAGTCAAATTCTTCAAATGTAATCTGCATTCAAGCTACATCAAGTTTACACACTTGAAGACATCAAGCTGCTGATCACATCATCCTGATCAAGCTGCTGAAAGCTGAATCACTTACTTGATTCAAACTTTATTTTACAAGAATCTACTGAAGACAGTGAAGCATCTTTGGGTGTCAAGGACTGTTGTTTGTGGTGGAGTGGTGAAGAGGAAATACTACCCTTCAAGGACCGGTGGAAGACTTTGGAGCAGCAATCCTACCTGTTCCAAGTGTTCAGTTTGTGAAGCCAAAGTTATTGGTGAAGGTTAAGAAACTTAGGGATTTTTGTAACTTCTATCTCAAGAATCTCTAGTGAATTACCTCCAACATCACATGAGAAGAGTGGAATGATAGGATTACACCACCTAGAACCACAATAAAAACTGCCTACTTACTTTCTGTACTTATATTTTGCATTTAGTATATCTAGGACATCAATCAACTGAAACTAGCAATTGAATCACACACTTACACTACTGAGAATCTAATACTTGGTATCATATTTTAACAACAAGTAATAAGGCTTTATTTGAATATATTCCGCTGCATAAATTCAGTGAAATCAACGATCGGCGGACTCTCGAGTGTCAAACAGATCATCGAGAGCGTCAAGAGAAGTCTTTGAAGTTCTTGAGTTTGTTAACTCCAACATTTTTAAGTGTTAAGTTTATTCACCCCCCCCCCATCTAAACTTAACCAAAGCCTTTTCAAGGGACCAACAGTTTCAAACTAGTAGAAGACATCTCCATTGTCAAACTTGATGAAGTCAATTTTATTGGAAAAACTGTTAATGATATAAGATTCAGAAAGTCGGCTTGGTTGGTTACTTTGCTTTGATAACAGTCATTTTATGCCCATTATTCTATGGTTTTTATCCCCGATTCTAGTTTGAAAGAACTATAATATAGCAATAATTAGTCGTAATATGCTGAATTTACTTATGCCAAGGGTTACGATTCATTATTGTGTATTTAAAGGTTTTATTGTATTGTTTGATGTTACAGACCGTGTTTTATGCTACAGTGGGCTATTTGAGGAAGCAGAAAGGAGGAATTTGGGGAAGGATTAATGGATTGCAGACATGTTCAGGCGGCCCAAGACAAAAACGAGAGAAAGCCCAGAAGACAGAAGGCTCGGTTCGACCGAGCCTATGCATTCGGTCGACCGAGTGTCCACGAAGCCCAGCAGGAGTCCAATGCATCCTTTGAGGTGGTTAGGGTTCAATAATGTCGGCATTTAAGTCGGTCTTCTTAAGTCGGCTATAGCTCTATATAAACACAAGTCCTTTGTATTTTTTTAGACACACCAATACCAATTCATTCATTTATACATACAAGCAAATAAGGATTCTTTAGGCTTGTGCAAGAGCTGGGGGTGCAATAATGTAAGCCCTAGTTTCTCTTCTTGTTTTCTTTTAGTAATTAATTTCCCAATTATGCTTTGATTGTCTGAGTAGTTATTCATAGCTAGATGATGTAGATCTAGGCTATGACGTTAGGGAAGTGATGATGCCTTGTCTATGAGGATCTCATACCCTACGTCCTCTTCCTAAGATTTATGGATGAATCTACGTGTTTAATTTACGTGTATTTAGGTTAATTTATATAATGTCCTGATGATTCACTATATAATCCGATTCGTATGAGAAACGCTGAGAAATATATTTAGGGGTGTAATCTGGGGAGTGGAGCACTCGGGTGACTGAGTGGTGTCACTCGGTCGACCGAGCCTATGCATTCGTTCGACCGAGAGCCTCTCACCCTGCTTCACCCGTTAATCAGTCACGTCTTTATGATTAGATTAGCTTAATTGAATCTGTTATCTCAGTAGGTATGGCTATGGCTACGTTACTCGCTTAATTTAATTAAAACATGTAAAAAGGAAATACCAATATAAAACTCTTAGGTAGGCTTATGAATTGATCTTCACGGACGTTCGGCGTTATCTAGGAAGGTTTATATTAGGGAATTGCGCGCACCTTGTTTATACGTAGATCGTAAACTAGCATGAGATTATAACTTGGTAATTGTTAGTTGGACGAGAGTTTGAGTGATCGTTTAGGAAGCACGCGCCTAACCATAGGAATGTTTCTGAAGCGAGGTGTACGGTTAATATCGGCATCCTTAAAGTCGTAAGCGTGTGAGTTATATGAGATGGAGGCACTTAAAAGGCGAAGTCACGTAACAATATCACGTTGATCTAGTGACCTACCGGTGCTACGTCAAGTTTTAGAGGATGACTCCGTAGCCAATATAAGCGAGATATGAACGGATTAATAGTTGATAAGTCTCGTTGTTATATAAATTGTCTAGATCCAAATGATTACGGTTATAATTGGGCAGTTGATTACGTTATTTGTTTACATGTTATTTGTTTATACGTTTAAGTGTGTCTTTCTTTTCTCGTATCCTATGTTGGTCATAGACCGTCTTTGTCAAACGAAATAAATAGGTTGACTGTTTAAGTTAGGATCCACAAATTGATTCTCTGTGGGATCGACCTCGACTCTATTTAGCTATACTGCGATTGAACCTAGTTCACTTGCTAGTGGTTATTTAGGCATCGAGTTAATTTAACTTGACCACAATCATGCTTCTCGATATCCTGGAAAGGAGGCAGTTCAGAAATTGGTAAACACTTGGCCAGTAAAATGCAAGTTTTATCAGCATACCTCTGGTTGGATTGTCTTCACTTTTGAGAACCCAGTTGATATAGACAGAGTGCTACAGGGTGGGCCCTACTATGCCCATGGTAAGTCCCTCATGTTGAAGAAGATGCCCAAGATGTTTAAGTATAGTAAGGAGGAGTTTTCAGTGGTGCCTGTTTAGATTCAGTTGCCTAATCACCCTCTGGAACTTTGGGAACCTGAACATCTTAGCCCTATTTGTTCTTATCTGGGAGTCCTTAGGTACACTGACCACCTAACTGTTACTAAGGAAAGACTCAGTTCTGCTGGATGTAAGGTGGAAGTGGATGTCAAGTGTGATCTACCCAAGTACATCCCCATTAGATGCCCCGATGGTGAACTTATGAAGCAGGCTGTTTTGTATGAAGACTTGCCAAAATTTTGCAATGTCTGTAAGATGCTTGGGCATGCACAGGTCAACTGCAGTGGACAAAGGAAGGATGAGCCAAAACTGTATGTAGTTAGGAAGCCTAGGAAACCAGAGGCTCCTAAGAAAACTGGGACCTCTATTGCACCTGGAAAGGAGACCAATGTGCCAGAACCTAGGAACAAACCAAAAAGGAGGAAAAATAGAAAGAAGAAGATTCACAACCTTGATTTCGTTTTCCCTGATTAGGCTCCTTCTTCTTCAGCAAAGAGGGGTCTTGATTTTGGGGATGAGGCAGGCACAGATGGAGGTGGGGATACTGAAGGTGGTCCTATAGAGTCTGAACCTGAAGGTTTGGCAGATGAGGAAGGGGAGGCATCTGACAGGCCAACAGGGGATGAACCTGGAAGACTGAAAAGTGGTGAGGTTGAGGCAGCTGGGATTGAGCCTAGGGCCACAAGATCTTCCTTCACACTTAAGGAGTTAGAGTTTAATGTAGTGGATAATAAAAAGAAGAAACCTGCTAACACACCAAATGCAGGGCAAGTGGGAAAGGATACACTACTCCTATTAAACCTGTTACGGGAGGATTTTTGCCTCCTGTTAGACAGAAATGATAGGTTTTTGGAACATAAGAGGGTTCAACAGGTCTTCTAAGCAAGATGGTGTTGTCAATTATATTAGGCAGCACCAAATTGCCCTGTTTGGAATCCTAGAAGTAAAAATGGTTGATATTGCTAGAGATTTTTTGATGAGAACTAAATTCTCTGGTTGGTCTTGTTTTGATAACTTTGATCTTCATGGTTCACATAGAATAATGCTAGTTTGGGACCCTAGAAAGCTGGTTGTTGAGGTTCTGGATGCTGGTGTTCAATGGGTACACTGCAAGGTTAGATTTTTGGTTTCTGGGGTGGAGTTCTTGGCTACTTTTGTATATGGACTTCATTCAGTTGGTACTAGAAGACCTCTTTGGGACAAGCTGGTTGATTTCTCCAGTACTGATCTTCCTAGGATAGTGCTTGGAGACTTTAATTGTGCTTTTGAAATAGAGGAAAGGCAGGGACAGTTATGCCTTCTGAGTATGAGATGCAGGACCTCCCTGATTGCTGTCTTACTACATGACTTTCTCCTCTAAGATCAGCTGGCCATTTTTACACTTTTACTGGTCATGCTATGGTCTCAAGGATTGATAGAGTCTAAGTTAACCCCTCTTGGTATGATATGACACAGAGTGCCTTGGCTTTCTTTGATCCTGCAGGGGTTCATTCTGATCATTCCCCTTGCAGTATCTCCTTGTGGGATCAGTCTTCTGTGTCAAGTGGCCCTTCAAATTTTACAACATGTGGACTTCACACTCTGATTTCCTTTCCACTGTGAAGTCTTCAAAGTCTGTAGAAAGTTAAAGGTTCTTAAGAAGCCTCTAAAGGCCTTGAACAAGTTACATTTTTCACACATTACATCTGAAGCTGCTGCTGCCTCTTTGGATTTAGAGAATTCTCAGGTTGATTATCTGGCAGACCCTAGCAATGAGGAGTTGGCTACAGTAGTGGAAGTTAAAAGGAAGAAATGCTAGTTTATTGTGGAAGCTGAGAGGAGCTTTCTAAGCCAGAAAGCCAAGGGTATGTTCCTTGCCAATAGTGACAGAAGCACCCGGTTCTTTCACTCTTTGATTAAAAGCAAACAGGCTAGGAATCATATTAGCACAGTTAAGTTGGATGATGGAAACTACACTACCTCTACGGAGCAGGTGTCTGATGCTTTCTTATCCTTTTATAAGGATTTACTGGTACACCTGGAGATATGGTCCCCCTTAGACCCTAACATTCTGGCTGAGGTCCCTCTTTTACCATCTGACTGTTTGGAAGGTTTGACTGCTGAAGTTACTAGGGAGGATATCAAGCATGTGGTGTTTGAGATGGATGATAGTAAAGCCCCTAGGCCGGAAGGCTACTCTTCTAGTTTCTTCAAGAGGGCCTGAAATATAGTTGGTGAAGATGTTATTGATGCTGTTTTGAAGTTCTTTAGGCACAAGACTTTACTTAAACAGCTCAACCATGCTGTTATAGTTCTTGTCCCTTAGAATGCACATGCTTCCACTGTCAAGGACTTTCGGCCTATTTCTTGCTGTAATGTGGTGTATAAGATTATTGCCAAGATCCTTGCTAATAGACTAGCCCTTATGTTACCTCTTATTATTAATGAAGCCCCGGCTGGTTTTATGAAGGGAGAAGAATGAGTGATAATATTTTTCTCTGCCAGGAGTTGCTCAGGGGGTTTAATATCTTCAGATCTCATCCCAAGTGTATGATTAAGATGGCTATCAGGAAGGATTTTGACTCGGTTCATTGGGGTTTTCTTCAGCAGATGCTTGATTTATTAGGGTTTCCTGAACTTTTCATTGACTAGATTATGGCTTGTGTTGCTACCCCTTACTCTATTTATATTAATAGGGAAATGAAAAGGTCTTTCCAAGGGAAAAGAGGATTGAGGCAAAGGGATCACCTCTCTCCTTTCCTCTTTGTTTATTAGCATGGAATACTTCTCTAGGCAGCTGTGTGCTTGTGGAAAAACCCCTCCTTCAGATTTCACAACAAGTGTAAAGTCCATAGGAATATTCACCTAGCTTTTGCTGATGATCTTATGCTCTTTACAAGAGCTGAACCTGTTTTTAGAAGTCTCCTAATGGAGGTGCCTGAGAAAGTTTGGTGAGTTCACTGGTTTGGTTGCTAACCTCAACAAAACCGATGTTTATTTTGGTGGGATTGATGAGTCACGGAAAGATGAGCTGCTTTGGATTTCTAGGCTGTCTGCTGGTTCTATGCCTTTTAGATATTTGGGTATGCCTCTTGCTACTTCCAAGTTGCTGGTTGTGGATTATGCTCCTTTGTTCTTGAAATTGGTGAGTATTTTGGGAATTGGAATGGCTCTACTTTATCTTATCTTGGTAGACTTGAACTGGTCCGAATTGTGATCCAAGGTGTGCAATGCTTCTGGATGGGGGTCTTTCCTTTGCTTAAGGAGGTTCAACCCAGAATGGAGGAGTTGTGTAGGAGATTTTTGTAGGGTGTAGCTACTGATTCGAAAAGGAGGCCGCTGGTTGCTTGGGAACAGGTTTGTTTTGTTAGGTGTAGTGCCCGAAAGACAATTATGTAATTGTTTTAGGACAGAATTAAGAATTCATCTTATTATATGCATGTGTGCTTATAATTAAGACAGTACTAAAAACCCTAAGTACCTCATTTATGTAATCACATAACTCAGTGTATGGCTATACACAAGAGGATTGAGTTAGTGAGATGTACTTAAAATTAACTTAGTCCGTAGTGTTTATTAATCTGAGTATGGGTCTCATGATTAATTTGCTATTAATGCGCCCAGAACACTTTAGGTGTGACAGTCTTATCCGGACTATCGGTAATAAGGTACCTAGTAGGGCATTTATATATGATGATAATCATATAGGGCTGGACCGATTTGATTTGAGTTCTCGATATAATTCCGTAATCGAGAAGTCTTATCGAATCACAAGATGATCATATATGGATCTTAATCCTGAGGTGATCACAGACGACTGCTTAGACTAGGGTAGAGTTTGATGTGTTAGTAAGGATCACTTCGAAGTATGTGGTCCAACACTTCTTGTTGGCTCTATTCTGGGATGAGTGAGTGGTCTGTGCTATCACAGATATGGAATCCATTCCTTCCATGGGGAAGTAGACAGACAGTTCCCTTATTTGTTGACCCTAGAAACTGATCGATCGGCCGAGTTCATATTATATTGGACATGAACTAATTGATCACTAGGGGTTAATGGTAACTAAGGATAATATGTTTCGAGAAGGGTTTACGGAAATGTCCCGAATCAAGTGAAGCGATCATGGAGGATTTATCCGTATGTAATGATTATATCATTGGGACGCCGACTCATAAATTGAGTGTAAGTTATCTATATTCGATAGAGTTCGGTTTGAGTTTATGGTTGTGTAATCCCGGAAGTAGTAGGTTGGATATAATTATTATGTCTGATGAATAATTTTATTCGATTTATTGTAGCTACTGAATATGGGTCCATGGTCCCCGACGTGGCTCCTAATATAGCATATAGGTTTATCGTCGTTGCACCTCAATTATAATTAAATAGTGGATTGGGCTATTTAATTTGATATGTGGATTAATTGTTTAGTTAGACTAGATAATTAAATACATGAAAATATTTTTTCATGGACTCGGCCCAAATAAATGGAAAATGCGCATGACCTAATTATTTAGGGCTTGGGGCGCATATTTGTGTTATTTATTGGGAAATTTGTTTTCTCAATAAATAATAAGACATGTGATTAAATTATTTATATGTTAAATAATTTAAGGAAAAGAATATCTTTTATATATCCTTATTTATTTTGGAATATCTTAGATAAATCTTTTTTAGGAAAAGGATTATTTCAATTGATTTTGTATTAATTAAATAAATCATTGGAGGACAAGGATTACTCTCCTATATAAATAGAGTTCTCCCAAACCTTTTACACATCACATTAACGCGCCATATTGGAAGAAAAGTAGCTTAGAATTTTCGGCTATTTTCTTCGGGTTTCGAGTTGGAATAATCTTCGGGATTATTCCGGTAGCATATCAAGGAGGTCCGGCGGCGGGAAACACCATCCACCTGGTGTTGCTAGGAGACACACATTGGAAGGCTATGGCTGCTCATACACGTGTTCAAGGAGCTTTTTGTTCTTGGAGTTAAGCACCATAAAAAGGTAGGCTCCTAAACCCCCTTGTAGTTAGATCTTTAATTTGTGTTCTTTGTTTCGTTTAGATCTAGATCTGATGCATTCCGCTGCGTAATCCGGTCAATCTATGATTGATCCGACGAAATTACATCTAACAAGTGGTATCAAAGCCTTTGATCTAACGATCAAAGTATATGAATTTTAGATCTTGGAGTGGAAAAGCATGTTTTAGGTGTTTTTTTTATTTCGTTTTTTTTGGTAAAATTCGAAATTGATCATGGTTGTATGCTTTGAATGTTGTGGTTGAAGAGATGGATTGGGGTTGGTATTGTTTACCCGTAGATCTATTTTGTAGCTCCATTGTTTAGTAACAATTGAGCATAGGATTTGTATCTTTGATTATGCAATTTTCGAAATTCCATGTAAAAGTAGCATCTTTTATTGTAATTTTGTTATTCCGGGCTCGAAATATTAAGATCTTGCAGAAAAGTTGAAGATCAAGGCGAAACCCAAGGTATGAACGAGGAGAAACGGCTAAAAACCTAGTTTTTTAAGGCTGTCCAGCACCTTTAGCAGCGCTAAAATCGTCACAACAGCTTCTGTTTTTTTTAAATAGGCCGCAGCAGCACCTGTAGCGGAGCTTACTGCCGCCGCAAAAGTTTTATTAAAACCCTAGCTTGCTGCTAGGGTAAATCATGCGGTTGTTTGCTTTTTTTTTAATCTGCAATTTTTTTTACACTGGACGACTTATTCAGCCGTCATAATTAAAAGAAAAAAAGAAAGAATATATATATATATATATATATATAATTTTGTAACAGCCGAAAGAATAAAAAAAGGTTTTATTTAATTAAAATAATTTAGTTTTATTTAATTAAAAGTCTTTTCTCCTCTCGGTGTTCGTGGTTCGTGATGATCGTGTTCGAGTTCAAGATTCAAGATCAAGACTCAAGACATAGATTAAGTTTTACTTTTCCTTAGAAAATAGTTAGTCGGGGTACCAACGGTCCATCTCGGTGTTTACTTTTCGGTATAATTTTGTGTTTGATCAAGATTACGTGCTTAAAACCGAAAATTGCCATGACTTGCATCTTCATGATTCCACTCCAATGCATACACGTAGTTTTAATTTCGAATTAAAATAGACGTGTATAACTCGAATAATTAGTATGAATGGTTATTAATTTAATATGTGGTAGTTAAATAATAAGTAGCTAATTATAAAAACCGAGGACCCGGTTTTGTCAATCGTTACGATTTTAGTGATGGATTCTCGTGAATCCCACTTGGATAAATCGTTGAGATTTCGGTGATGGCTCCTTAGTGAACCCACCTAAAAGCGAAACGAGATTACGCTTTCGGTGACAATTTAGAAATCGGAGAATCTTAGTACATGGGTTCGAAATGGTCTAACCATGGTTGGCGAGTTCGACCGAGCCTCGCTCAATCGACTCCCCTCCACGTGTGATGTGCGTTATGCGCAGATTCGACAAGACTTAGCATAGCCGATAAGCCCTCGGCTAAACGAGGCTTCTCTTGCCGGATTGGCCTCGAATCATCACATATGTTCCAACGAATAAGACGGCGTGAGGCTTGCCTACATAACCGACCTCGCTCGAGTACTTTGATTTATTGTTTCTTATTGTCAAGGTGAAACCGTAATCGCAGAAACCCACCACTTTTTCAAAATATTGAGTGAGAGCGGGAAGGCGACAACCAACCCCACGGCCTCTACTATAGATGCAAGCACGTGAGAGAAGGGTGACGCCGTGCGCTTTGATTCCGGCCCCTAAGGATGGTGTTCACCCCTATCAACATTCAAAGCTTGGTCTCCGAAAGGATAGGATTTCGGGTACTCATTGGGTCACTGTCCGACCCTAAAGGCGGCATACTCGGGGCGTACTTTGAGATCTGATATAGTAGGTCACACTCTTTATGGATACTTTCGAAATATCTAGGCTAGAAAAAGGAAGGTAATCAATGATTAAAGCCCGGGATGTCTGATTCCCGTGAGATGTTCGATTCTCAAAGCTTAATCATTGAGAGAGATTGTCTCAGTTTAACCTTCATCGTGCTGATACCGACCCTAAAGGCGGCGGTACGATGCGAGGTTAAATCCTTGGAATGGTAGGATAGACTTTATATAAGTTTATTATTCCTAAAATGAAAATCTAGTAGTGAAAATTTACTTTTTGAATTTAATTTTTTGTCATTTTATTTACAACTAAATCTCTAGGCTACTAAACTGTTAGAAAAAGGACTTCATTAAAAATGTGGAGAGTAACAAGTACGTTGTAATTATCAATAAATGCAGTTAAATTTTCGGAAGATATTTTTCTCTTGAGCCTTTAAAAACTTAAGTGACATGGTATAGGTATGTCACGGGTGTCACTCGTGTTGAACGAGAGACGACCATACTTAGTTTACAAAAGATGAAATAGGACTATCAGAAAAATTCATTTAGTGAATTTTAAAAGTGTAATTACCCAAAAAATTTCTAAATTGAAAAATTGGAAAATCATATACATATGGCGTTGCTAGTTAGACGGTATTTGGAACTGATAAACTAGTGGGAGCCTTAGCCTTATGATTTGTTGTTTTTCTGAATCATTAGAATTGTGTAATGGACTGCACAAGAGTTTTTTCCATTCATTGGAAAAACAAGAATAAAGCGTTACTAGTTAGACAGTATTTGGAACTGATAAACTAGTGGGAGCTTAGTTCGAGATTTTATAATCTTTGAAACATCATGAACACAAAGATTGCTAGTTAGACAAAGATTTGGAACTCGATAAACTAGTGGGAGCTTAGTTCTAGGTGATGTTTTAATCTTTGAAAAATCATAAATACAAAGTGTTGCTAGTTAGACGGTATTTGGAACCGATAAACTAGTGGGAGCTTTGCTCTTATGATTTGTCGATTAGAAAAATTGAATAGCCCAAGCTAGTAACTCTATCATTAGGCGTCCCACAGTTCAAGAGTAGTGTCTACTCAAGCGAACTGCAAGTTCAAAACTGTTTCAATCTAAGGAAAGTCGAGAATGGGAAAGAACGTTTATACGTGTTAGTCGTCTAAACTAAGTAGTTTTAAAGCTAAACTGGAAACTTAATTGGAAATTAGAGGATAAGCAAAGTGATTTCGGATCACTGACCAATGCATCCTAGCAATTTTCTCGAAAGCTAAAGTTCTTTGGAAGAACTAGGTAGCTTTGCATTAAACGATAAATAAAATAGACAACGGGCAGTTATTTCAGATAGACTAGTGGGAGTGATATAAGGAAATGAATCTCGGATTCAATTCTTGAGTATCACAGAAAATTCATTTTCTGTTTTCAGATTCGTTGGAATGAACGTATTCTTTTTCAATAGGATAATTTGTTTGTCTTATTGACGATAAATATAACATTCGTGAGTACACGAACCTAAGACTCGGACTTTTGTTTGATAAAAGTCGAACCACAAAGCATTCTTTGAAAAGGTATTAGTAACGCATCTTAAAACAATATAAACGCAAATGGTTTCCGTATTTCGATAAACGCTTCGTTCTATTCTATTAATTAGTGCATATTCCATAAAGAAGAGATCTGAAGACTGGCTTAGGGTGATTCCTATCTCCTACCAAAGGAATACTTGTCTCAAAGGAACAATGCCTAAGTTTACTTTCAATCGGAAAGGGTAATAGGTTTAAAGAAGTTACATAGCTTGTTCATATTGACCTTCGGGTCATATGAAAGTTACAAGCTAGTGGGAGCTTTTTCAAGTAGTGACATCTGGTCTGACAACTACTCGAAAATCCAATAAGTTTATCCAAAATATTTGGAGGAAATCTGATTTCACGGAGATATGAGTATTCCATACTCGTAAATAGTCTATTGCGTAGTCTTGGGATCGATGCTCGGCTCCGCCTCCCAAGTGAAATGTTTTCACTAAAGGATACACCATAAATTTGCCTTATATAGTTATTAATGTGCTACAATACTTTGAACTCATTTAAGATATTGGTTGCAAAATAACGGTTGTAATGAAAAACCGAAAAGTCTACCTAAAAGATGCCTATGCATTTGTGGATAAGGAGTGAATTCGGTTCACCCCACTTCCGTAAATATAGACATTTAGCATTTAGTGCTTGAAGGTAGGATCGAAATTTTGGCGCATAACGCTCAGTCGTGAAATATCTTAATGCATTGAGTAAAGGTTGGTTATAAAACTCGTAAAATCGTGAGAATGACGGTGATATCGCCAAATTCGGTCCGATAGAGTCTATAAATAACAACCTTAGATCTTGAAGTATTTGTACTCAAGATGTTACTAATCGATTTGTTCACCCACATCCAACACCGGCAGCTTGGTGATAACACTAATAAAACTACTAAACTAGATCGTTATATCACTCCACCCTGACGCGCAGTGGGAGTATGGTTTGTCCATTACCCATTGCAGGACCTTATGGTCTATAGGGTAGATTGATGACCTATAGTCCTTCGTGGATCAGATAGATCCCGATCATAGAGGTTGGTTTAAAAGCCATAACCCTCGTGAATGGAATATGATACTCCAATTTTGTTGAAACTCTTGTAGAACCACCTGAGTATCTCAGGCTCAGTGGGAGTAATTGGAACTACACGGAGAAGAGTCGAATGAATAGGAAAGTTTAACTTTCAACGCAAAGCTGAGTAATTTAGGGGTGATTCCCTGAAAGGTAGAGAGTAAACCAGACCGTGATCTCTCTTACCACTCAGCCTTGCTTGATTTTCTTTAGAAAGCGGGAAATAAGGGTGATTCCCTAAGACTTCCTTGCCGAACAACGGAATCTGAATTCATTCAGAACAGAAGGGTTTTAGCTAAGAACAAATGACGGATTCGTTACAAAGCAGAAAATAGGGGTGATTCCCTAAGACCTTTTTGCGAGACTAACGGTATCTTAATTTATTCAGAAAGAACCTTTGGCAGGATGCCTACTATAGCTTATATCCTTTGGGGATTAAAGCAAACCTCTCGTTCATTTCAAAGTCATATATTTTAATATGTGGACTTGACCAGAATGTTGATAAGTGTTTCGTAGACTGGGAATCAACATTAGTAAAGTAGTATGTAGATTAGTGTTTATGAATGGTAACACTAAAACAGATGGAAACGACATGGGTGTGTTATCTGAAGTCAGAGTCTGACATGCCATCGGGATTCATTCTAAAGGATTTGATTCGCTCAAATTCACGAGAATCGATCATTGGCAATCCCATTCATTCACCTGGTTAAGATATTCTTGCATTTATGCAACATTCAACGATGTAGTCTACCCTACCTCTCAGGAATGGTTATCTAAACCGGACGATGAATACCATATGGGATGTTTAGTGAATCCTCAAGTATCTTCAGGAGAATGACGAATAATATGCTAGTATATTCAGGTGCAAACTAGAATATAAGTGATGACACTGATTCTAATTTTAGGTCAGGTGAAGGATGATCGTTAAGTCGATTTCGTCCTCAGTGTTGAATCAAAGGCATATTGAAATCGTACCACCAGATTAGATGGAAAGGCAACTTTTCAATCCCAAAGATCGACTCAAGCGACCAACCTATCTCGATCGAGTGCACCAAGTCACATGGTGTTCACTTTTAAGCACGCGCTGGTCATCGACCTACCTTACGGCGGCATACTCCGGTCGTAATTGGAAACGTGAATTACTTGGATGCGCTTGGAGGGTATGAATCTTAGGGACATGTCTCACTTGTTTTGAGCAAGTGGGAGAATGTTGTAGATATATAAATAAAGGTGTGCTCTAAAACAATTAATCCACTTGCCTTCGTGCAAGTGGGAGATTGTTAGTGTAGTGTCGAAAGACAATTATGTAATTGTTTTAGGACGTAATTAATAATTCATCTTATCATATGCGTGTGTGCTTATAATTAAGCTGACAAGACGAAAACCCTAAGTACTCATTTATGTAATCACATAACTCGGTGTATGGCTATACACAAGAGGATTGAGTTAGTGAGATGTACTTAAAATTAACCAAGTCTCAGAGCGTTTATTAACTGAGTATGGGTCTCATGATTAATTTGCTATTAATGCGCCCTAACACTTAGGTGTGACGATCTTATCCGACTATCGATATAGGTACCTAGTGGGGCATTTATATATGATGATAATCATATAGGTCCGACCGATTTGATTTGAGTTCTCGATATAATTTCGTAATCGAGAAGTCTTATCGAATCACAAGATGATCATATATGGATTAATCTTAATCCTCGAGGTGATCATGCATTTAACGCTTAGACTAGGGTAGAGTTTGATGTGTTAGTAAGGATCACTTCAAGTATGTGGTCCAACACTCTCGCTGGCTCTATTCGGGATGAGTGAGTGGTCCGTGCTATCACAGATATAGAATCCATTCCTTCCCTCGGAAAGTAGACAGCACAGCTCTTTATTTGTTGACCCTAGAAATCGATCGATCGCCGAGTTCATATTATATTGGATATGAACTAATTGATCACTAGGGGTTAATGGTAAATAAGGATAATACGCTTCGAGAAGCGGTTTACGAAATATCCCGAATCAAGTGAATAAATCATGGAGGATTTATCCGTATGTAGTGATTATATCATTGGACGCTTTCGACTCATAAATTGAGTGTAAGTTATCTATATTCGATAGAGTTCAGTTTCGGGTTTATGGTGATGTAATCCCGGAATTAATAGGTTGGATATAATTATTATGTCTGATGAATAATTTTATTCGATTTATTGTAGCTACTGAATATGGATCCATGGTCCCGACATGGATCCTAATATAGTATATAGGTTTCTCGTCGTTGCACCTCAATTATAATTAAATAGTGGATTGGGCTATTTAATTTGATATGTGGATTAATTGATTAGTTAGACTAGATAATTAAATACATGAAAATGTTTTTTCGTGGACTCGGCCCAAATAAATGGAAAAATGCGCATGACCTAATTATTTAGTAGGGGGCTTATATTTGTGTTATTTATTAGGAAATTTGTTTTCTCAATAAATAATAAGACATGTGATTAAATTATTTATGTGTTAAATAATTTAAGGAAAAGAATATCTTTTATATATCCTTATTTTTTTTGGAATATCTTAGATATATCTTTTTAGGAAAAGGATTATTTCAATTGATTTTGTATTAATTAAATAAATCCTTGGAGGACAAGGATTACTCTCCTATATAAAGAGAGTTCTCACAAGCCTTTTACACATCACATTAACACGCCATATTGGAAGAAAAGTAGCTTAGCATTTTTGGCTATTTTCTTCAGAGTTTGAGTTGGAATAATCTTCGGGATTATTCCGGTAGCATATCAAGGAGGTCCAACAAGGGAAACACCATCCACCTGGTGTTGTTGGGAGACACACGTTGGAAGGTTGTGGCGCTCATACACGTGTTCAAGGAGCTTTTGTTCTTGGAGTTTAGCACCATAAAAAGGTAGGCTCCTAAACCCCCTTGTAGTTAAATCTTTAATTTGTGTTCTTTGTTTCGTTTAGATTCAGATCCGATGCATTCCATCAGATAATCGGGTCAATCTATGATTGATCCGACGATATTACATCTAACATGTTTGCCTAAGGATGGGGGGCTTGGCTTATTTAATCTTAGAGCCGTGAACCTTTCTTTGCTTTCTAAGGTGCTTTGGAATTTTCATGCCGAGAATAACTCTTTGTTGGTCAAGTGGGTTGATCACTTATATTTCAAAGATTGTTCGGTTTGGTATTACTCCCTCCTAATGTGAGGCTCTCTTCCTTTTGAGATATGTCCTCCACATTAGGGATAGTCCGTTCAGAGTGTTTGTTCTTGGGGAGCAAGATCTTTGTTGATGAATAATTGGAAAGTTGAAATAAAGCGTGTCCTTGGCTTGCTTATGAACATTTTTGGCCTAAGGGGTAAGAAAGTCTCGGTGGGTTAATATGGTTTGGAACCACTCGGGCTACTCCAAAACACTGCTTTTATTCTATGGCTTGCTACTATAGGGAAACTGCTTACTAAAGATAGGATGATCTTTCTTCATGTTGACCTGGATTGTAGCCTTTGTAACTTTGCTACTGAGTCTATTGAGCATTTTTTCTTCAAGTGCAGGGTCACTAGCAGAATCTTGGAGGAGATCAAGTCCTGGTTGGGTTTGCGTAGGCAGATGACCAATATAATGAGTGCATTGAAGTGGTTGAAGAGAGAGGCCAAAGGTTCAAGTGTGAGATCAAGATCCAGGAAGCTTGTTGTTGCTGCTACTGTCTACTATATTTGGAACCTGAGAAATAAGAAGATCATGGAGGGTTCTAGGATCAACATTGCTACTGTGGTCTGGAACATCAAAAAGCACATTTTTTACATTCTGCATGCATTGTACCCCCCCCCCCCCCAGACTGATGTATCCCCTGTTTTGTATTTCCTCTTGCATTTGTATGGGATTGGGGATGGTTGGAGGAGTAGCATTGTTGCTACTTTTCTTTTTTGCATATTAGATAGCTAGCTGGGGTGCTCCCAGGTTTCTTTCTAGTTAGCTTTGCAACTTGCCCCCTGCCTTTTTGTTGGCTATGCAAGCTGGTTTGGAACTACTTGAGGCGATGATGTTGAGAGGTTGTAGGTCGATTCGCTGAAGGGCTAAATGCATCCTGGAATCTGCATCATTCTCCATATAACCTCAAGTAAGTTTGTTTTTGGTTTTGCTCTTTTGGGGATTCCATACATCTTTTTCTATCGGATGTAGATGTGGGGAATCCCTAATATGACCCCGGTTTTGATGTAGTTGGGATATGCTCTGTTGAGTGCACTAGGTGCATCAATATGACCCCAGTTTTGTTTCTTTTTTTAGGGTGTACTTGTACATACCTTTGGTTAATATAATTTATATTCTAACCAAAAAAAATAGAGTTCACGATAGGAAAATCGCAAAATCGAGTTTTGTTAATATCGCCCGCCCATTTTTTTTGGCATTTTGAAATCACCACCAACTTCTCTCCAATTCTTGTCAATACCGACAATGAGGACATGAGCTTCCAGGATGCCATTTTCTCGTCAAGATTCTTAAAACCTTGTAATGTCCGGTCATTGAACTGAAACCAAACCCGTACGCTTCATCGCGTATTCTTTTTATTTCGCGTATTCTTTTTATTTCTTGGGGTGGTGGAAGAATCGTGAATTCCCTCACGAGTGGACTGCATATACAAATACTATACACCTGATCAACGGATAACGCCGATATACAAATCAATCCATTACAAGAACCTAAAACCGTGATACTAGACGTAGATGATTCCGCAGGTACCAACCGGTTGGCTTTCATGTTGTGATTCGAATCTGATTTCAGCTCTAAAAAGAAGCTAAGAGAGAAGCTTTGTCGGAAATTATTAGATGAACCGAGTTCTTGAGCTTGTAGTATGTTTCAGCAAAACACGGTTAAGATAGAAACCGGCACCAGATTTTACAAACACGCTTACAACAAATAATCGCGTTTACCGAAACTCTTGAGAATATGTTCTCCAAAAGAAAAATGGGAAGCGTCATAATTCCGGCATGCTGATTTCCGAATTCAGTTCGTTTACAAAGTATTTTAGGCTATAAACCAAGTTTTGCTGCATCATATATCCTGAGAAGAAAAAGGAAAGGAAAAAAAAAAGATTAAATAGATAACTTAAGGAGATTTGTGTCGGAGAAAATGGGCCATTAATGTTCATAATTAGTGGCCATAAGTTTTTCTTAGCGGCTATATTGACTTGTTAGGTAGTGGATATAAGTAACCCTAAGGCTGGATCAGTTACAATTCCACCGATATAAACACCTTTTGGTGGAAATGTTTCTACACAATTTTTTTATCCAACTTTTTAGTACTACATTTTCATATCAGTTAGAAAAGATAGAACATTGATGATAATATTTCTTCTTGATTCTCACAATAGTAAGAGGTACAGGTTTTTTACTTACTACAATAGGACACCTCAGCAATTTTTTGTTACATAAAATCTATCACAAGATTCTATGTAGTACCACAGTAACAAATATTAGTAAAATGACACTGATACCCTTAACTTTTGTTACTATGCTTTAACTGCCCCCTCAAACTAAAGGTGGTATATACAACATTTAGTTTGTCTCTGTTAGGAAGATACTTTGATCCAAGTAATGCTTTTGTCAGAAGATCTGCAACCTGATCACAGGATGGTACATTATTCACCTTGAGTTTGTGCTGAAGAACTTGGTCTCTGACAAAGTGTATGTCAATCTCTGTGTGCTTGGTCCTTGCATGAAAAACGGGTTATGAGCTAGATGATTTGCACTGATGTTGTCACACCAGTTGTAGGTATATTAACCACTGGGATGTGCAACTCAGACAGAAGAGACTTCAACCATTGAATTTCAGCAGCCTCATTTGCTAGAGCCCTATATTCTGACTCAATACTAGACCTTGAGACAACATGTTGTTTCTTAGAACTCCAAGAAACCAGACAATTTCCCAGATACACACAATATCCAGCCACAGATCTTCTGTCTTTGGTATCACAACCCCAATCAGCATCACTGTAACCTGTAATGTTCAAGTTTGCAGCAGGTTTGAAATGTAGACCATAGTGTAAGGTGCCTTTGACATACCTCAACATCCTCTTTAGTGTATTCCAGTGGAAAAGTGTAGGATTTTGCAGAAATTGGCTCAGTTGATTGACTGCAAAAGACAAATCAGGTCTAGTGTAGGTGAGATATTGTAATGCCCCAAAGATACTTCTGTACTGTGTGACATTGTGCAACAGTTCAGATTTCTCATCATATAGATCAACCCTGTGACCACTGGGGTTGGAACATGCTTAAGATGTTGCATTTGAAGTATGTTTATCAACTGAGATGCATAATAAGCTTGGTGCAGATACAGTCCACTGTCATCTTTGTGGGCCTGAATCCCAAGAAATGACTCAACTCACCAAAATCCATTAAGGCAAATCTGGAATTTAAGGTAACAATGAACCATTTGATCAAGGAGTTGTTGTTTCCAGTGATTAGTATATCATCAACATAAACTAGTACATAGAGAATAACAGTTGCATTTTTGAAAACAAATAGTAAGGTGTCTGATTTTGCCTGCCTGAATCCCCACCTTAGTAAATGTTGTTTTAACTCCTCAAACCATGCCCTTGGGGCTTGTTTAAGGCAATACAGGGACTTCTTCAAGTGACATACATATCCTGGTTTGGAGGGATCCTCAAATCCTTCTGGTTGAGGCATGAACACATCTTCATAAAGGATTCCATTAAGAAAGGCATTGTTGATATCAATTTGGTTAATATTCTAGTTTAAGGCAACAGCAGCTGCTAAAACAACTCTAATGGTTGCAGCTTTCACAACAGGACTAAAAGTGTCCTCATAATCAAGTCCTGGTGTTTGGAGAAAACCTTCTGCAACAAGTCTAGCTTTATGCTTTAATATTGTGCCATCAGGATTAAGTTTGAGTTTGAAGATCCATTTATTGTCTATCAAATATTGATGAGGTCCAGTTGGAACTAGATCCCAGGTGTGGTTTCTTTGAAGTGTCGCAGAACTCTTCCTTCAGAGTGCATGTACCACCGAGGTTGGGAGATGGCATCCGACACTCTAGTTGGTTCTCATTGGACAAAGAGTAGAGTCTTTGACAGCAATATATGAGTAGGTTTTAGGGTTCTTAATACCAACTTTGCTTTTGGTTTGCATAGGATGTGCATTAGTGGTTGTGGAAGATTGTGTAGTGGTATGTATTGGGTGTGGAGATGGTATAGGTGAGGATGTTGAGTGTGTGCTTGGAGCAGGACTGGGAGAAGGTGTTGGTGAATCAGGGATAGCAAGTTGGGGTGAATTAGGGACAGTATGCACAGGTGTGGAAGTTAATGGTAAGAGAGTATCAGAACAGTGTAGTTTATTATGGGAGTAAGGAGTAGTAACCTGCATACTGTCAGTATGTTGTGGAAGTGCAAGCGTCCCTCTGCTGCTACTAGTTGTGCTTTGATGGATCAGATTGTTAGGAAATCAACGCTGGGAACGCAAATGAATTCAAAATTTGATTTCCTTTTCCCAAGATCGACTTCGTTTAAGCAATAAACGAATAAACTAAAGACGGGCGTTACCTTGGTTGATCTAAAAGATCGACGCTTTGACCGTCTAAGGAGAGTAGTTCAAAGATGGAGCCGCCAAGTGTTCGGCCTCTACCGCTAGTCCACACGAACAGCCCGCGGAATCCCACCATGGATTGCTATTGGAAAACCCCGGTTGCTAGACCGGACTTTTTCCTCCTCACAAACTCACTATAGGAAGCCCTCTTTCTTACACAAGAACTATGAGTTCTTGCAATTTTCACAAGAACAATTGCTCTTGGAATTATGGTGTACATAAGAGCTTGGCAATCCCTCTCTTATATAGGGGGAGGGGCGAAATTCCTAGCTTGGAGAGGAGGAGAAGAAAACCTCTTTCCAATAAAAATAAGGAAGAATAATTAATGCGATTGATCTCTCTTTCCATAATTTGATTTTCCAATATCTTATATTGATTATAAATTATGTTATTACCATAAACCTATTTTTCTCAAAATCAATTAATATCACATATTAATATTATGGTAATCTTATTAATTAAATTGCACAATCCAAGTGTGTCATGTACACACTATGAATGGCGCCACTTTTCCCTTTAATTAACTTATGGAAAATTCTTTAATTAATATAATACTATGATTAATTAATTTGCAAAATACATGTATATCATATATACATATTTTCGAAAATCATATGTATCAATATACATATTTAATTAATCATCATAATTAATATCTTGTATTATATTTATTCATAATAAATAAATACCACCATATTAATTTACCACTATAACCTTTATAGTCTCGAGATAAACTTTCCTTATTTGGTTATCATCTATAACCACATTTTAATCCGGTGGATGTTCATATGTGTGTGACCCGATAGGCTTCCGAATATGTTGGCCGTGAGACATAAAGTGCAAATTACTTAAAATGCCCTTCATGCCTAACGATCACGGGATAGCGTCACAGCAACACACCGTGACTCCCAATCATCGGAAGAGTCAAATGCAATGACTACTACCTTTCATGTGAAACAGATTACCGTGTAACTTACAATCCTATCATTTGTAATAATATCCCTACGGTCGTACATCGAAAGTGTCAAACATTAACAACCAGATCTTATAAACCTGGATATCAAGCTCTCTCAAGTAACACGTTTACTCCCACTTTGCAAAGATTCACGAACGAGACATTCCTTATAAGAAGGCCCTTCGGATATTTACCTCACCGATAGGGTATGCGATTCCCGGACGACCAATCATGTATACTCCGCGATGCTTCAAAGATCACACCCAATCACTACCGCATGATCGCCCCATGGCTGGGAAACCTCAATAGTGTCAAAGCATGACAATCCACACCGTGATGCCATGAAGACTCGGTCCTAAGGATAATTACACAACCGCCACACGGTGTGACACTTATCGTGTAAGTGGGTCATTTAACGACGCATTCACTAATACACGCCCATGTACACCCAAGTGTCTCTACACTTCGATAGACGAGATCTATCCCCGCCCTAAAGATGTAAGACATCTAATACGTATAGTCTGTTTATACTATCAATGCCCCTGCTTGATAGTACGTCACCTAGAGACATTTAAGTATCAAACTTATTAAAGTGATTAGAGATCTCATCAACCATAATCACCTATCATGGTTTCTCTATCACGCTTTTTAATACTAAGGACGTTATCATATAACAATTCATAATTGGTTCCTTAAAAGAACATATATATGACAAATGTAAAAGCCATTTAATATATGTATAAACATAAAGAAATAGTAGAAATGATCCGACCGGTCGGATCCGGTCCAACCCGATTGGGTTTAGACACTATTTCAACAATCTCCCACTTGGCCTAAAACCAATCACTCGCACACACAAGACCAAGTTGAAACACAAGAATCTTATGCAATACTCGCGAACCATTTCTAGCCATAAATGGATCGCTATCCGTGGGGACTCGGACTATCTTCATATCACGCTCCAAATGACCAAGTCAAAGGAACCGCCTCAACACACACACTAATCTCTCGACGAGACCCTGGTCCTTGCTTCAAGCAATGAATCCACTACTATATCAGCTATATAGAAAAGGTGGAAGAACCGAACAAGGTTCAGAATGAACCTTCTAGATCCATGTACTGCTCCCGCTGCGCCTCTAAGGCACTATTGTGTTTTGGCTAAGTTGTAGAGTTTACAGTGACCCATAGGCTAGAACATTTCCAGCTCACTGTATCACTTAAACAAAGTGATCGCAAACCTGCATCGTAGCTCCCACTTGCCTTCATAAGACTTAGGATATATGTCTGTATATCTACGTTTATCTGATTCCAAGTTTCAATAAACTAGGAATCTTTCCTTAACTTGTTTAAGGATTTTCTCGACATTACTTTTATGATGGTTCCAATTGCCGCAGCAAAATGAACTATTCATAAGTGTCATCCTTCACCTTATCTTTAGACTAACGCCCTAACATAGATAGATCTCGAGAACACGGGCTAGCAAAGTTGTCTCCTATCGTGATCTATGCTAAACTCTTTAGCATCACATCTATATTGGTGAACTATAATCTAACAGCAGTTAAATCCATCGCTATAGATTCTTATTTCTAATGTAAGAACTGCTAATCCAAGTGCTTTCACAAAGACCTTGAACTACCAAACATTAATTGACTGTGACATGGGGTGACAATTCTCGAGAGAGATATCCAATACCTTACTCGAAAATCGTAACACACTCCCACTATCCTTCTTGCACATTGGGCATATCCTTATTTTGACTAAATCAAACTCCTTTGATTATCAAACAAAGAAATTGTCTAGAGAAACTTGTTTGAGTCCATAAATGGATCTCATGGGCTTACATATCATGTTATCGTCTATGAACATTGAGCTGTCTGCCCAACGTCTTCAACACTATCATATAGCCATGATATCAAGTTACAACAAGCATAATCTGAATAGAACTAGGCTCAGCCTTACAGGGGACACTCCTTTAGGTAAGATGCAGACTAGGTTCACAACCTAGTTGTCACCGATGGAATCTAATTCAGATATTATGGCTCCTGGCCATATCTCTCAATCTTTCCTTTAAACATTCCTTCATAAGTCGTGAGATATTCATTCTTCAGGATGAACATACCAGCAGCCTTTTCAGGCTTTAGGTTATCGACGTACTTACATGTAACATTTGTGTGCACTGAGCAGTGATCTACACCTCATCGCTATGTGGCGCCTGCCGCTCATGTTCCATTGGTTGAATATATCTTTGTGGTTCTCAAACTCTTTTGAGATCTTATTTACTCCCACTGTCTCTTTTGGAAGAAACACTTCCTCTGGAAGACGGCATGTTTGGAGACAAACATTTTGCTCCATGGACAAGTAAATAATATCCAAAGATACTTGCTAAGATATTCCACAAAGTTGCGTATGTCGCATAAGGCTCCAAGCCTTTCTCGACTTTGCTTATGACAACTACAAATCATCGGTTAAGATAGGTTTGACATTATCCTCTTCCATATCTAATATGGAATTTATTCAACCTTTATTCTTTGGAACTTGGTTAAGTATAAGTGGCTCTATCCCGAAGCGGGTAAGGGATACTTTGCATGGCTTGCGCCACACCTTTATCATATAAAGTGTTGTTTCCGCTTTGGGAACACAATCTAATTATGTATCTCAAAGATGGTATCCTTCAAGGGAGAATCTTATTCATTTTCAGACGACTTCTGAAACACCCTTCAAGTATTAATTACTTCAATCCAATTGAAGATTAATTCATAAGTAGCTCATCAATCTTATATTCGCATCGCTCGAACTTTTCGGGCTTTCGAATCGTCGTATTTCAATAAGTACATTCAACTATTTCTAAAAATAGTCATAGAGATTAACAAACAATTATTTGTAGCATTAATTGTCATAAGCCAACAAACATCGGTATGTTTAGGCTTTAGACAATTTTTCTAGATTTTATAACCTTTTCATAAAAGGGTATTTTAGTCCTCTTTGGATAAGATATTTATAACCCACATGATTCATAATCATATGGTTCAACATCATCGTAATGACGTTTAATTACACGCTTCCCTTCCGGAGAGACTATGTCAGAGTAACCACAAATCAAGGATAATAACCATACAAATATTTAGTTGAGATCCCATCACATATATCATCTATATAGTGACATCAATCTAGTATGTTAGATTCAAGTGACCTTCCAACTTTATCGGAATAACATTTATTCTTTACAATTGAATGTGTCTACTAAATCCTAACAAATAATCGAACTTGTGTCCTTCATAAGAACCGAACATAATAACATTTATTTAGTTCCCTTATCGATTTACTAGATCCGTAAAGTGTCACAACGCTTGCTTCACCTTCCATATCTGTATTTAATCTTTCTAATTTAATCACACTCGCAAGATATCATATATCTAAGAGTTGACTTGAACTTAGATAGATTTATCTCAACTCACTTGCCTATAATAGAAACTTCAATAAGTTCTCTATTTAAACACATGCCCTAAATTTCCCTTTTAATCCTTCAAGCACTTGTAAATATTTCTTGGTGTAGTCTTCATAAGACTTAAGAAAGATCACAAGAGCTATGTCTTTGATTTCCTTTCATAAAGAAAATCTAAAGTTTATTAAATAGTTTATTTAACCTTTTGAATCGTATTCAAAACATTGACTATTTAATTAACCTTTAAGCAATGATAGAATTAAGTCGATACTTAAATCTTATAATTTTGAAAACAACCTTTCCAAAATTAGACGTGGTCATTCTTATCCAACGTTTGAATTAATTGTCATCGTATGATTGAATGATCATCTTGGATCGTATCCAATTTATGACTAATTCATTGAAACTTATTTCAAATGATTTAATCATATCATGAGCTTCCGCTTTCATTAATAATTAAAGTTTTGGAGTACTCCATCAAATATGTAGTCACCTCGTCTCTAACTACTATAACGGGACTGCTCACGTCATTGCTTATTTTAAAAGGATTAAAATTACTTAACCATGTTTGAGAACGTTTCTCAAAATTAACAGTCATAATTTGGTTTTACTAATCGAGAATTAAACATAAAAGTTTGCTAAAACTACAACATAAAAATGAAAATAAATGAGTGTTGTTGTTTATACACGCAAAATCAAAAATGGTCTTTTGGTTTATGATTTTGCTCCCACTAGTCAACTACTTCCAATTGACTTTCAAGAATTATTAATTTCTTTAGTGGACAAGATCCCACTAAACTACCCCGACCCCCGCTTTGGCTGGTGGGCCGAAAATAGCATAATAGGTAGACAACTCTTTGTCAATCATATCTTATACGACTCTTGTTGTTTGACTAGTCAACTCTTTGACAATTTTCATCTTATGAAGTAGTCAAACCCTTGCCTCTAAAATCCAGACGACCCCGCTTTGGCTGGTGGCCGAGAGAATTCTTAGTCAAGTCATAACCCCAATATTCGTGAGATCTCATACGATCATATCTCGATAATGACGATATACCCGAGGTAGGTCAACCCCCTGCTTTGGCTGATGAGTTGGATCCGAACAAGGGCTCTTCACCGTCATTATAATATGGGGAGGCAATTTCAACTTGATTCTTTTGAGGTGGAAGTATTTATGTAAATTAATTCACTTAATTAATTTTAATTATGGTCTCATCATAAATATGTCTATCTCTATAAACATACATCCTACACATTTATCTAGATCGTGCCTAGTCATGCATCTATCGTATCATATAAAATAAATACAAGCACAAAATGAATAAATGCGTAAAATAACCGGTATGATCATGGACTTTTCCTAGGTGCGGTTTCGAATACAAACTGACGAAACCGCGGGTCACAATCTAAGGTTAGCTGCAACCGCCAATAGGATCTTCAATGCGCCATTCTCCAATGGGATCTTCATTTTCGTCTTTCTTTGGTCTCCATCTTCTGCTCCATTCTTGTTACATTCAATTCTATCTAATATACCCGCCGCACACGGGGGGAGCCAACGGGAATGGGATAAATGCAGAAAATAAACTAGGTCACGTTTTTCATAACGGCCTAGGACAACTTTTAAACCAACAGAAAAATTAAATCATTCACATCTATCCTATCGGTCGAGTCCATGATCAATCGGGGTCCATATAATCATATTATATCTACACTATCTAATTTATACAATTAAATCTTATAAAATTAAAATTTAACTACTTGCGTCTTAATTAATCAATTAACATTTAATCCATTAAATAATTTTATCTAATCAATTAACTAATTAACATTTAATTAATTAAATGATTTTAATCGAAATAAAATTAACGATTAATTTTAAATGATTTTAATTTTAATTTTAATTAATTAGAACTATTCTAAAATTAAATTAAAATTAAATCTCTCTTTTGTTTCTTTCCTTCTGATTCGTAATCAAAAGGGATGTCGTTGGTTTCCTAAACCATGACATGACTAAACAACGAGATATCTATGCACAATAAATATCACGGGACGAAAAAGTCGAGCACATCGAATTAACGAAGAGTGGGTTCACCGAGAATCCATCACTCAACCTCGACTTAACGATCGTGATTTGAATCTTGCATCTATCGACTAATCACAACTATGAACTATATTGAAACATAAAATACACAAAACAAAATAATTTCTTTCGTATCGTTTACTTAATCAAAATATATCATCTTTTAATTACGTGATTTAAACGATAAAATTAACTACGCAAATAAACACGCTTATTGCTTAAGCTCAAGCTCTCTCTCGATACCATCGTTAGGAAATCAACGCGGGAACGCAGTGGAATTCAAAAATTTGATTTCCTTTTCCTAAGATCGACTTCGTTTAAGCAATAAACGAATAAACTAAAGACGGCGGTTACCTTGGTTGATCTAAAAGATCGACGCTTGATCTGTCTACGAGAGTAGTTCAACATGGAGCCGCCAAGTGTTCGGCCTCTACCGCTAGTCCACACGAACAGCCCGCCGGAATCCCACCATGGATTGCTATTGAAAACCCGGTTGCTAGACCGGACTTTTTCCTCCTCACAAACTCACTATAGGAAGCCCTCTTTCTTACACAAGAACTATGAGTTCTTGCAATTTTCACAAGAACAATTGCTCTTGGAATTATGGTGTACATAAGAGCTTGGCAATCCCTCTCTTATATAGGGAGGGCGAAATTCTAGCTTGGAGAGGAGGAGAAGAAAACCTCTTTCCAATAAAAATAAGGAAGAATAATTAATGCGATTGATCTCTTTCCATAATTTGATTTTCCAATATCTTATATTGATTATAAATTATGTTATTACCATAAACCTATTTTTCTCAAAATCAATTAATATCACATATTAATATTATGGTAATCTTATTAATTAAATTGCACAATCCAAGTGTGTCATGTACACACTATGAATGGCGCCACTTTTCCCCTTTAATTAACTTATGGAAAATTCTTTAATTAATATAATACTATGATTAATTAATTTGCAAAATACATGTATATCATATATACATATTTTAGAAAATCATATGTATCAATATACATATTTAATTAATCATCATAATTAATATCTTGTATTATATTTATTCATAATAAATAAATACCACCATATTAATTTACCACTATAACCTTTATAGTCTCGAGATAAACTTTCCTTATTTGGTTATCATCTATAACCACATTTTAATCCGGGTGGATGTTCATATGTGTGTGACCCGATAGGCTTCGAATATGTTGGCCGTAGACATAAAGTGCAAATTACTTAAAATGCCCTTCATGCCTAACGATCACGGGATAGCGTCTAGCAACACACCGTGACTTCAATCATCGGAAGAGTCAAATGCAATGACTACTACCTTTCATGTGAAACAGATTACCGTGTAACTTACAATCCTATCATTGTAATAATATCCCTACGGTCGTACATCGAAAGTGTCAAACATTAACAACCGTATCTTATAAACCGGATATCAAGCTCTCTCAAGCAACACGTTTACTCCCACTTTGCAAAGATTCACGAACGAGACATTCCTTATAAGAAGGCCCTTTCGGATATTTACCCCATCGATAGGGTGGTATGCGATTCCCGGACGACCAATCATGTATACTCCGCATGCTTCAGATCACACCCAATCACTACCGCATGATCGCCCCATGGCTAGGGGAAACCTCAATAGTGTCAAAGCATGACAATCCACACCGTGATGCCATGAAGACTCCGGTCCTAAGGATAATTACACAACCGCCACAAAGTGTGACACTTATCCGTGTAAGTGGGTCACCTAACGTGACGCATTCACTAATACACGCCCACGCATACCCAAGTGTCTCTACACTTCGATAGACGAGATCTATCCTCGCCCTAAAGACAGAAGACATCTAATACGTGCTAATCGCTTATACTATCAATGCCCCTGCTTGATAGTACGTCACTGTAGAGACATTTAAGTATCAAACTTATTAAAGTGATTAGAGATCTCATCAACCATAATCACCTATCATGGTTTCTCTATCACGATTTAATACTAAGGACGTTATCATATAACAATTCATAATTGGTTCCTTAAAAGAACATATATATGACAACAGAAAAGCCATTTAATATATGTATAAACATAAAGAAATAGTAGAAATGATCCGACCCGGTCGGATCCGGTCCAACCCGATTGGGTTTAGGACACTATTTCAACATGTATCAACTGTAGAAGTAACTGGAATAGGAAGGGTAGGAAAACTGACACTGGAACACTCGTAAACACTGCTTGATCAAAAGTGAGTTAAATAGAGACTTATATGGAAATTCTTGTTCATTAAATATGACATATCTAGACACATAAACTCTTCCAGAGGACTTTAAACACAAGTAGCCTTTATATGAGGGATTAGTTCCCAGAAAGACACACCTTTTAGTGTGAAATTGAAATTTGTGTTTCTCGAAAGGGTCTTAAGTAAGGATAACAACTACTAAAGACTTTAATTAGGCTAAGATCAGTTTCTTTTGAACATGCACTCATAAGGATTTATATTTCAAAACCGAGTATGTAACTGTTGATAACATAGGTCGACATCTGGAAACTCTCCTACCGGTATTTCAGAGGCATACTAGCTTGAGCAAGAAGTGGTTAGACCAACTTCAACTAAATGCCTATGTTTTCGCTCCACGCACCTATTCTGGCCCATGAGCATGTGGACAAGAATGCCTAAAAACAACACCTTGTTCTTTTAAGTAGTATCAAAGGTCCTAAATTCACCCCCAACCAACTTTGTACACACTTGATAATCGGGTGTTAAATTGTTTTTCTACCGTTGTTTTGAATTGAAGAAAGGTTTTAAAGGAATCATACTTGTGTGAGATGGGGTATATCCAAACAAATCTAGTGAGATCATCCCCAAAACTTATGTAGTATTTGTATCCATTGGTGGAGGTGATAGGTTCAGACCCCAAAGGTCCTGTGGTGAACAATATCAAAATGGCACTGTTTCAGCTTTTAGAGTTAGAATAAGGAAGGGCATGAAGTTTACCACATTGACATGCTTCACAGAAATGAATTTTTTTATTGATAGTAACATTACAATCCTTTAAGACAGACTTAAGAACACTGAAGGAGGGATGTCCCAACCTTCTATGCCACAAGTTGGCAACACTACTGCATCTATCAACCTTAGAACTAGACTCAGGTTTAGTTTCAGCTAAACAGCTGAAATTATTACAAACAGACACTGACTTAGACTCAGGACTGGAGCTTTTAGAGTGAAGGGAACTCTTGGTCATGGAACTTGGATGATTCAATTGATACAATCCATCTTTAAGTGAGCCTTCCAGCAGAGAGATCCCTGTAGTTTTTTCCTTCACAACACAAAAATCAGCATGAAACTCCATAAAAACATCATTATCATGGGTTAATTTGGAAACACTCAACAAGTTTTTAGCAATAAAGGGGACATGTAAGATATGATTCAAGTTTAACTTAGTCGAATTAATAGGTAAGGTTGAATGACCTTTGTTTTTTATTCCCAATGACTCACCATTGCCAACAATCAGATTGACTGGTCCTTCATAGCCCTGACTCAGTTGCAGGCTGTTTAGATCCGCAGTAACATGGTTGGTGGCTCCACTATCAGCATACCAGCTAGCATCACATAAACTTTCAGGTGATGCAAAATTAGCAGATGGATTGTTGTTGAAATTTTGAGGATTGTTGGACCTTGTATTGTTGGAACTTCCATAATTTGAGTTGTATCTGTAATAGCAATCCACAACAAAATACTTGACAAACTGGCCTAGGTCCCCCATGCTATTTCCTTGAGAGCCACCCCTATTGTTTCGTCCTCTACCTCTACCACCTCTGTAGCCTCTTCCTCTATTAGAATCAGGTGAGGGAGCCCTGGATTGGGGTCTAAAATTGCCTCTCCCAGTAGCAAGATTTGTAGAAGGGTTGTTCAAATCCAATCCCTGAATGGATTGAACCGGGCAATCAACCTTTCATGGATTATCAGCTTTGATTGGACCTCTTGCCAAGTGAGTGTTCCAATTCGAGAAGTGATATTAACGATTGCAGACTCGTAATCCTTTCCTAGGCCTCCAAGAGTTTCAAGTATGAGTTCACCTTGGTAATGGGGTAGCCAAAGAACAAAGTGAGTCCATCGTAATAGGACTTCATCAAGCGCCGGATAATCACCATGGATTTCGATCCCCTTTCAATTTTGGTAAGGGCTTTTGTATTCCAAAGATCTGGGCTTCCAATCTATTGTTAAAAAGGACCTCCAAAGTGTGCCAGAGCTCATAAGATGAAGAAACACCAACAAGTTCACCAAAAACAGGTTCAGTCATGGAACTCATGAGCCATCCCTTGAGTAGATGGTCAGTAGTGCCCCATGTGTCATACGCCGGATGTATCATACGAGCTGGAGGAGTATTCACACATGTTATGAAGCCTTCTAGACAATGACCTCTTACAATGGGCAGAACAATGGATCTCCAGAGAAGATAGTTAGATCTATTTAATTTTATGGTGCATGTTTGATTTAGGCTTCCGCCCAGAAAAGTGTTTGGTGGTGGAGTACTGAATGGAGATGGGATGGCCAGAGTGGGGCTCAAAATGGAAGGAATCGTGGTAGAGTGGAGTAAAGGTGAGAGATGGGTGGCCGGAATGACGGTGAAAGAGCTGATTCAAAGTTGGAAATGCTACCAAAAGGATTCGTGAGCAAAGACCGCCGAGAATCGAAGTCAATGTAACACCGAGAGCAGAGGAATATGATACCGGAGTTGTTTGGGGTGGTGTGTTGACCACCGCGGAAGGCGGAGCTGTGGTCTCAGCCATTCTTGGCTCTGATACCAAATTAGAAAAGATAGAACATTGAGGATAAGATTTCTTCTTGATTATCACAAGAGTAAGAGGTACAGATTTTATACTTACTACAATAGGACACCTCAGCACTTGTTTGTTACATAAAATCTATCACAAGATTCTGTGTAGTAACACAGTAACAAATATTAGTAAAATGACACTAATACCCTCAACTATTGTTACTGTGCTTTAACTATCTCATACGGTGAGTGAGTGTGTTTTGTCGAAGAGATCGTTGGGGCACCGTAAGAGTTCGCCGTCTGTTCGATATTTGAAGTGTCACTACCCCGAACAGGTAAGCTGTTATATCCGGAAAGACAATTTCTAGCACCGTAGATACTACACCGGAACAAATTGTCTTAAAGACAAAGTGTTATCACTCACATCGGTTTATGTTATTATTTTGCAGTAGTTTGTATTGTTGTAGTTTTATTTTGAAAACTGATTTTTAACAGATTCTGTACCACGACCTAATAATTTTAAGAAAATTTTGATGAGTCCATGTAATTCGTAAAAATGCATGGAGAACTAAAGCATCTGTGTTTAATCTTTTTCTACACAATGCGTGCGATTTGTAATGCATGGTTTGTCTGTTAATTGAACTTTCAGATTTATATCCATTGGAATCAGTGTATTGCCCTGATAGCATGTTAATCATGGTTTTTCTATATAGGCATAATAGTTTTCGATGGCGGAACCAGAAAATTATTTTTGGATGGTCTTGGTTTTTATCAAAGATAAGAAGAAAAAATCAACAAAAAAATAACTAAAACAAGTAAAAAAAAAATATGCTAAAAAAATTCTTATAACCGAAACAAGTAAAAAAAATATATTGAAAAACAGGATTTGAACCTGCAACCTATAATTATTGACATATAAAAATCATACAATCTTAACCACTAGGATAAGAAGTCGTCTGGATTAAATGAGGACACTTTCAATACTAACATTACTGGTAAAACTAATAAAATATCAAAAATATATTTTTTTTTTTTTTTTTTTCAAAATTTGGGGTGGTCTTGAGACCACCCCTCCCCCTTACTAGTTCCGCCTGTGCAGTTTCAAAACAGTACTAAGACTCTGTTGAACTACTATTTCTCTTAAGAACTTAAGCTGATGGCGAGGTAAATAATTAACATTATATCTCAATACGCATATTCAAATGTGGTCTTATAAAGGGAAGAGAGGCCCAACACTTGATTTGGTTTTTTTTTTTTTTTGTTTAGGATGTGTAGACCTGTAAGAAGAGCTGATCCAACACTTGGTTATTTTATTTTTTATTTTTTTTGGGTTCGGGAGTGTGTGTCCGTAAGAAGAGAGAGACCAACACTTTTTTTTTAATTGTGCCGGAAGCGGGTTTGAATTCGTGATCTTCGCTCGATATTATGTTAAACTAAACTTAAGTCGATGGGAGGAGATAAATTAACATTTTATCTCAATACACCGTTTAGTTTAGCCGTTGATGTTATTGTTTACTCTTTAAGTTAATACTTATCTGTTAACCGGATATGGTTTGCATTTGTTTGTTTGTTTGTTTGTTTTTTTAGTGGCAACCGGTTTGCATTTGTTATAGTGCAATTATCATCTTGGATATAAATTAAGGGGACGTTTCTTAAATCTAAATTCTGAATGTTACAAATAATTAAATTATGTAAGTGCTGAAATCGATTAAACTATTTGATAGCAGTATAAATCTGAAAACCGAAAAATAATTAATTTTACAATTTTTGTGCTGTATATAATAATATTTTGACGGAGACAAATTTTGTGCTATATATTTTAGCCTTTTTATAATATTATAAGCATTTGAATTTATAAATAATTTTTTTTTAATTTGGACCATTTCTCAATTTGTGCGTATCATCCTTGCGCATGCAAAGACGCTTAATCCTCTCTCAGATCGCTCCAATTTTATCGGATGTCCCCGCTAAGACAATTTAAAAAAGAAAATTAATAGTTTAGTCTTACGTATTTGCATCTATTCAAAATATATGATTCATATATAAATATTTTATATTTGTACTTCAATTAACATTTCAGTTGAAAAATAATAATAGTAATAAAGAACCATCTATGGGTAAAACTGTAAAAGAAACACTATAATAGATAGGAGTAATAACATTCGGTTAAACTTCTATCTTTGTAAATATTTGATTCATTATATATTATATTATATACTTGTGATATGGATAGCAATGAACCATAGTGCAAAAAGGGAACGTGGTCAGTGTGTGGGTAAATTCATTTTAGTCGCTCGAAGCAAATTGCATGATTTCAATGTCATTCGAAATGTTACGACTATTTAATTTACTAACAATTTCTTCAACAAATTATGGTACTTAATCGCAGCCTAAAAAAGACAATAATCTACAGTACTACATACCTTTGTTGAATAAGAACTGATTCTGAGTGGGAGTGGACAGTGGAGGATACTCGTCAAGAGGTTATGAATATTAACGGTAGCAGAATTTGCAACAACAGAAAATTCAGACAAAGAAGATTCGGACACAAAACAGCAGCTATACATACAAAATTCAAAAGAGGTGCAGCAAGATAAACAAACTCAAAACAAAGATAAATACCAAAATTCAAAACAGAGAATTATCCATCATCAAAAAGTTCGAAATTCAGAACAAATTCAAGATGAAATGCTACATGTGGTCAAGGAGAGATAAGGTTGTATTTTGACAACAATTGAACTCTTAGATCCGATGCTGGTACTTGCTGAGTGATGAAGAGTCCAAGATGTCACCAATCCCTTCATGATAATAATCCAAATCTTGTGTTTAAAGTTTGAATATTTTACCTTTTATCCAATTCTTTGAAATGTAATTCTAGAACCCTAAGAACAACTAGTATAAATTGTAATGCTTGATTAAGCAAAAGATCAGATCGAATAATAAGAAAGTTTTCCAGTTCATACCTATTTCAGTTTATCATTTTCTTCATGGTATCGGAGCCAAGTGGTGCTTGATCACCACCACATATCCTACACCCATAAACTGTAGAATCATGACAACTCTCTCATCGAGTGTAACCACTTCATCTCTCTCAAATCGACCTCCGTAAACTATCCCTTTGAGAGAACAAGCACTTGCCCTTGCAGAAAGTCAGGACCTAATCGGTCACCTCACAAATGAGACACCAGCACCAAGTCAATTCACTTCAACTGGATCAGGAACAACAGACAACACCTCCGTTACTCAGACACAAAATCCTGAGTATGTAAAGTGGAAGAAATCACACAGACTTTTGAGAGGATGGCTTATTGGCTCCCTCTCTGAAGAATCACTTGGATCGGTCATAGGCCTTGATTCTGCAAAGGCAGTATGGGATGCACTCAAAGGTGCATATGCCCAGGACTCTCAAGAGAGAGAATTTAATCTCTAACAGCATGTAACCTATTTAAGAAATTATGAGGATAAGGGCATAAATGAGCACATCCAACACTTCAAAGGGCTTTGTGATAGCCTAGCTGCTATTGGAAAGCCTATTCCCGATGAAGAAAAGGTGTACTTCTTTACTTACGACCTGGGACCTCAAGATGAGACCTTCACCACCACTATGCTCAAGCCTCCTGCACCATCATACTTTGAACTAGTGTCACAACCGCAGAACTGGATCGAAAAAAGAACCTGGTTTGCAACAAAAAAATGCAGATCATCAAAATCTGACATAGATGGCATTCTATAGCCAAAGGCCACAGCAAAGATCAAAAAATCAACCTAGATTCAACCCTGCAGGTAGGGGTTTCCAAGCACAACAGGTCTGGAGCAATCCTGGAACATCAGATCAACAAAGAAGGGTTTTCAAAAGGATGTCCAAGTCTGAAAGGGACCAATACAAGAATGAAACCTGTCAGTTTTGTGGAGTAACTTGCCATGTTGCCAAGATCTGCTGGTGGAATACCAAAGCACAGGAGGAGATCCTACCCAAAGCTCTATCAGCACTCACCCTAGACAACACCATTGCAGACACTGAATGGATTGTAGATACAGGAGCATCAAGCCATATGTCAAGTAACTTATCTTTACTGCATATATTCAAAAATACACAGGCTCTGTTTATGTAGTAATAGGCAATGGCACTACACTTAAGATACAAGGAATTGGAGATGCTCATATTGACCACAATTCAAAAACACTCATTGTAAAAAATATTCTACTAGTGCCACAGATGAAAAGAAATCTAATATCGGTAACACAACTTACTGATCAGTTCTGTGCATTCTTTGTTTTCACTAATCATGATTTTACTCTTAAGGAAAAGACAACATGACAAGTCCCCCTGAAGGGGGAATCTAAAGGAGACCTCTATGTGATCACAGGAAATTTGGAAGCACATGTTGTACACACACATCCAAGCCCCTCAAGACTGCAGATCTATGCCATCGAGATCGGGCCATATTCAATTTCCCACTATTTTTTTTTGAAAAATAAGGGCCTTATTGAGGTCGAGTCAAAAATAAGCAAGATCATTTGTGTGAAAGTCGCCAACTTGGCAAGCTCAAGAAACTTCCTTTCAATAAATCTGAACATGTTAGTTCCAGTTCTTTTGAAATAATTCATTGTGACTTATGGGGACCTGCCCCAATTGAATCTCTTGGCAAATTTCAATATTATTTAAGTATTATTGATGATTTTACTAAATATGTATGGCTAGTTCCTTTAAAGTACAATTCTGAGTTCTTTGATGTGTTCCTCAATTTTGAAAAGTATGCTTTGAGACAATTCAATAAACACATACATAAAGTACATACAGATGGGGGTGGTGAATTTGTCAACACAAAACTCACAGCACATTTTCTTTAACAAGGCATTATACATCTCATTTCCTGTCCTCACACACCCCAACAAAATGGGATTATTGAAAGAAGGCACAGAACCATTAGAGAGTTAGGCCTCATCATGCTCTTTCATAGTAGGGCACCCTTGTTTTTATGGGTAGAAGCCTTCTCCACAGCTGTGTACATTCTCAATAGAGTTCCCTCATCTACTTTACAGTCTGACTCACCTTATTTTTCACTACATCACAAACAACCAGACTATGACAGCCTCAAGGTTTTTGGATCAAAGTGTTATCCCTACATATGGGACTCAAAAAGACACAAGTTTGATCCAAAGACCCTACCATGTGTTTTTGTAGGTTATAGTAACCAACACAAAGGATATAAGTGTTACCACCCAACATCTAGGAAATTCTTTATCTCAAGGCATGTCCAATTTGATGAAACACTTTCCCTACAAAACACAACCCTCTGCCATTAACAAACCTTATGTCCTCAATATCATTGATTCCTGGCTACCACACCCCACTCATGCTCCTCAAATACCTCCGGCCGATCCATGATCACACGAGGCCCTGTCCCTACTCCAGATCCACTAGACACTGCACCACCACTTACTGACTCACAACAGCACAGATTCATTTGCCTATGTTTCACCCCCTTCATCACCTATACACACACCCATGGATCCAGATACACCTCCAAACTCTCCTAATCCTGATAGTACTATATCCCATGAAGCATCACCAGACCAAGCCACACAGCAGTTGCAAGACAATGACACACAATCAATACCCACTATGACTACTAGATCCCAAAATGGTATTTTCAAACCAAATCCCAAATATGCTCTCACAGTCTCATACTCATCCATTCCACCAGAACCCAAATTAGTCAAATCAGCCCTAAAACATGATGGCTGGAAATCTGCCATGAAAGAAGAACTTGATGCCCTATCCAAAAATAGCACCTGGCATCTTGTTCCTAGGACTCCCCACATGCATGTGATAGGCTCCAAATGGGTGTATAAGGCTAAGCTTAAAACCGGATGGCACACTTGATGATTAAAGGCTCGGTTAGTAGCTAAAGGCTATAGTCAAATAGATTGCCTTGACTACACAGAAACATATTCTCCTGTTGTAAAACCTAGCACCATCAGACTGCTCCTAAGTGTTGCCCTAGCCAATGCTTGGCCTATAAAACAACTAGATGTCAAAAATGCCTTCTTGCATGGCCACATCTCTGAATGCCTTTACATGGAGCAGCCCCCAGGTATGATTGATCCCCTATACCCCAATCATGTTTGTAAATTGGATAAAGCACTATATGGACTCAAACAGGCCCCTAAGTCTTGGTTTGATAGATTCAGTGCCTTTCTCCTAAATTATGGTTTTGTATGCAGTCTCTCAGATCCTTCTTTATTCTACTACCACACTAATTATGGCACTCTAGTGTTGTTACTCTATGTGGATGATATGCTTCTCACAGGTTCCAACACACAGCTTCTAAACTCATTGGTTCACGTCCTTAATACATAATTTTCCATGAAGGATCTTGGTCCAGTCCATCATTTCCTAGGATTCCAGATTCAACATACAGCAGCAGGTCTACACCTCCATCAAGCACATTATGCTACAACTATCCCAGACAGAGCTGCATGACAGATTGCAAACCCATCAACACCCCAATGGCTACTAAAATCATCCCAGTTCCAGACTCTCCACCTTTATCAGATGCATCCTACTACAGAAGTCTCATTGGTACTCTTCAATATTTAACATTCACCAGGCCTGACATCTCCCTTTCTGTCAATCATCTCTCTCAGTACATGCAAGCCCCTGTTAGGAAATCACTAGTTTAACGCAGCGGAATTTAAAATTTGATTTCCTTTTACTAGATCGTCCTTCGTTTAATGCAATAAACACGTTAAGTAGTTTGACGGTTATACCTTAGATGATCTATAACATCGCCGCTTTGACCGCCAACGGAGAGTAGTTCAAAGGCGCAAGCCGCCCACGCTGTCCGGCCTCTATCGCTAATCCACACGAACCCCTTGCCGGAATCCTCCTTGATTGCTACTAGAAAACTCCGGTTGCTAGACCGGCCGTTTTCCTCCCTCACAAACTCACTATGGGTTGCTCTCTATTTTACACAAGAACTATGAGCTCTTGCAATTGTGATGTACAAAAGAGCTTGACACCCACTTACTTTATATAGGCAAAGTGGCGCCCCATATGGTGTGGAGGAGAAGAAAACCTTTTCCCAATAAAATAAGGAAAATCTTCTAGATTGATTTATCTCTTTTATTATAATTAATTTCGCCAATATCTTATATTGAATATAATTATCTTATTACCATAAATCTATTTTTTCTAAAATCAATTAATATCTTATATTAATATTATGGTAATCTTATTAATTAAAGTGCACAATCCAAGTGTATCTTATACACTTAAATGTGGCGCCCCAATAGTCAAAAGATTGACTTCCGGAATATTCTTTAATTAATATAATTTGTATATAATTAATATCTTGTATTTTATTTATTCATAATAAATAAATACCACCATATTAATTTACCACTATAACCTTTATAATCTAAAGATAAACTTTCCTTATTTGGTTATCAACTATAACCGTATTTTAATCCGACTCGATGTTCATATGTGTGTGACCCGATAGGCTTCCGAATATGTTGGCCGTAGACACGAAGTGCAATTTACTAAAATGCCCTTCATACCTAACGATCACAGGATAGCGCCTAGCAACAACACACCGTGACCCCAATTATCGGAAGAGTCAAAAGCAATGACTACTACCTTTCATGTGAAGCGCCACCGTGTAACTTACAATCCTACCATTGAAATAATATCCATACGATCGTATCTCGAGTGTCAATACATTAAAGATCGTATCTTATAATCTGGATATCATGCTCTCTCAGAATAACACATTTACTCCCACTTTGCAAAGATTCTCGAGAGCTAGACATTCCTTATAAAAAGGCCATTTCGGATATTCGATCCCAATCATAGGATACGTGATTCCCGGACGACCAAAATCATGTATACTCCGCATGCTTCAGTATCATACCCAATCACTACCGCATGATCTCCCCGTGGTTAGGAGAAATCTCAATAGTGTCAAAGCATGACAATCCACACCGGGATGCCATGAAGACTCGGGTCAAAAGGATAATTACACAACCGCCACATAGTGTGACACTTAATGTAAGTGGGTCGATCCTAACGACGCATTCTCTAATACACGCCCACGTCATACCCAAGTGTCCCTACACTTCGATAGACGAGATCTATCCCTACCTTCTAAAAGATAGAAGACATCCAATACGTGCTATTCAGATTATACAATCAATGTCCCATTTGATAATATGTAAGACTAGAGACATTTAAGTAACAACCTTGTTATAGTGATTAGAGATCTCATCAACCATAATCACCATCATTGTTTCTCTATCACAGATTGATACTAGGGACGTTACTATATATACAACAAATAATATGAAGACAAACAATATATAATAACATAAGTGATTTTATTAATCATAATAAAGTTATTACTTGAACTAAATAGACTGTAAATGACCCGACCCGGTCGGATCCGGTCCAACCCGATTGGGTTTAGGACACCTTTCCAACAATCTCCCACTTGGCCTAAAACCAATCACTCATATGCCTAAGCCCGTGCAAGTGAACATGTTTCTCATGCTTAGCTTGAGACAACGCCCAGTTAACGGATCGGCTATGTTATCATCCGTGTGGACTTTCTATCTTTACATCTCCTCTATCTACTATCTCTCTCTCTAATCAAGTGATAGCGCCAGTAGCACATGTTTGGACTTGATGAGACCTTGGTTCCTTCGACCGAGATATCGCTCCATTATTATCACAAAGATGCAGAGGCACTGGACCTTCAATAGAGGAACCACACCAAGTTCGAGAATGAACTTCTTCATCCAAATCGCTTCCTTTGCCGCCTCCGAGGTCGCGCTATGTATTCGGCTTCCGTTGCAGAGTCCAGTAGTAGTCTCCTCGCTTTGAACTCTTCCACCACTGCTCCGCCCGTTAAGCGTGAAAACAAATCTAGATTGTGACTTAAAGTCATCCTTGTCGTTTGAAATCGCATCCGTGTAACCTCGTAACACTAAATCATCATTCCCGAAAACCAGAACATATCCTTAGACGCCTCATGTACTTAAGGATATTTTGACAAAGAATCCAGTTGACTATCACCTGGATTGGACTGGTACCTACTAGTCATACTAAGAGGGTACGAGACATCTGGTCTTGTGCATAACATGGCATACATGATAGACCCGATTGCCGAAGCATAAGGGACTTTACTCATTTGTGCCCTTTCCTCCTCTGTCTTAGGACTCATTCCCTTCGACAGGTAGACCCCATGTGACATGGGCAGTAATCCTTTCTTGGACTGTTCCATGCTGAATCTCATCAGCATCTTGTCTGTATAGGTGGATTGCGACAGACAAAGAAACCTTTTAGATCTATCTATATAGATCTTTATTCCTAGAATATAGGCTGCATCACCCAAGTCCTTCATTGAGAAGTTCTTGGATAACCAAGCTTGGACTGATTGTAACATAGGCACATCATTTCCTATGAGCAATATGTCATCTACATAAAACACTAAGAACACAATGGCACTCCCACTAACCTTCTTGTAAACACAGGGCTCATCTTCATTCTTGATGAAATCAAAGTGTTTGATTATCTCATCAAAGCGAAGATTCCAACTCCGAGAACCTTGCTTTAACCTATAAATGGATCTTTGCAGTTTACACACCATCCTGGCGTCATTGGTTGTGAAACCCTCAGGCTGTGTCATATACACTTCCTCAGACAGGTTCCCGTTAAGGAAAGCTGTTTTCACATCCATCTGCCAGATTTCGTACTCATGGTATGCTGCAATAGCGAGCAAAATTCTAATGGATTTTAACATGGCAACTGGTGAAACGGTTTCGTCATAGTCAACTCCTTGTCTTTGCTTATATCCTTTTGCCACTAACCTAGCCTTGTAGGTAGTCACGTTACCGTCCATGTTAGTCTTTCTCTTAAAGACCCGTTTACACCCTATAGGAACTATTCTTTCAGGTGGATCAACCAAGTTCCAAACTTGGTTGTCTTTCATGGATTTCATTTCAGAATTCATGGCTTCCAGCCATTTCTCTTTGTCATGCCTTAATAGCACTTCCTCATAAGTTCTAGTGGTCCTCATCTTCCATGAGATACACTTGAGTGTACCTTTCGGGTTCACGGCGTTCCCTGGTGGATCTTCGAGGTGCTAGTGTGTCTACGGTAGAGGGCGGCCCCACATCTGTATTTGGTGTCTCCTCTACTTCCATCAACGGACTATTATCAGTAAGTGGTTCTCGAATTTCTTCAAGATCAATTTTACTCCCACTGACCCTATCCAGAATAAACTCTTTCTCTAGAAAGTGGCCAGTCCTGGCAACAAACACCTTTTGTTCCTCAGGATGGTAAAATTGGTATCCTCTAGTTTCTCTAGGATATCCCACAAACAGACATTTGTCAGATCTGGCCTCTAGTTTGTCAGGCATCATCCGCTTCACATAAGTTGGACAACCCCAAGGTTTAAGATATGCCAGATTTGGTTTCTTCTTGGCCCATACCTCGTATGGTGTAGAATCAACCGTCTTTGATGGAACTCGGTTCAGTGTATAGGATGCGGTTTCTAGAGCATACCCCCAAAACGATTTTGGAAGAACTACGTAGCTCATCATGGATCGTACCATGTCTAACAAAGTACGGTTCCTCCTCTCAGATATGCCATTCATTTGAGGCGTCCCTGGAGGGGTCCATTCAGCTAGAATCCCATTCTCCTTTAAATAACTTTGAAACTCTCCATCTAGGTATTCTCTGCCTCGATCGGATCGAATCGTTTTGATTTTTTTACCTAGTTGTTTCTCCACTTCACTTCTGAATTCCTTGAACTTTTCGAAGGCTTCAGACTTATACTTCATTAAGTATATATAACATAGCGAGAATGGTCATCACTGAAAGTGATAAAATAAGAGTATCCTCCTTTGGCTTGAATTGACATTGGGCCACACACATCAGTATGTATGAGCTCAAGCAATTCATTGGATCTTATCCCTTTGCCATTAAAAGGTGACTTTGTCATCTTGCCAAGTAAACAAGCTTCACATGTATCAAACGATTCATAATTGAATTGATCCAACATTCCATCTTTATGGAGTTCTGAAATGCGATTCTTATTTATATGGCCAAGTCTACAATGCCATAAGTAGGATTCATTCAAGTCATTTATCTTGGCTTTCTTGTTATTTATATTAAGTACGTCAACATTCGAATCTAATATGTAGAGACCATTGCTAAGTATGCCAGTACCATAAAAGATTCCATCACGTGAAAAAGAACAACATTTATTCTTAAACGTAAATGAAAAACCATCAACATCTAATGCGGAAATGGAAATAATGCTCTTCGTGAAGAGCGGGGAACAAAATAATGATTACTAAGTTCAAGTACTAGCCCACTCGGGCAATGAAAGAAAATAAACTCTCTACGCTACGTAGCAGCAAAGAACACTTGCTCCATTTCCGACGCGTAGGTCCACCTCTCCTTTCTTCAGATCTCTAGTTCTTCTTAGTCCCTGCATATTCATACAAATATGAGAACCACAACCAGTATCTAATACCCAGTGGTTAGACTTAGAGGATGTAATGTTTATCTCAATCATAAACATACCTGAAGTCGAAGCATCAGAATACTTCTTCTTGGTACTCAATAAGCCTTTGCAGTTTCTCCTCCAATGTCCGGTCTCACTGCAATGGAAGCAAGCATCCTTGGATTTGTCTTTTGCTATCTTAGGCGTTGGCTTAGGTGCAGCCTTTGCCTTCTTGGACTTTTTCTGGGCTTTTGCCTTGCCCTTGCTCGAAGTGACCAGCAACACTTGCTTTCCCTTCCCACAGTTCTCGGCAGATCTTCAACATGTTCAATAACTCCAGAAGGGAGCAATCTATCTTTTTCATGTGATAATTCATCACGAATCGAGAATGAATCAGGTAGAGATTGTAGAATCAAGTCGATACTTAATTCTCGTTCCAACTTATGGCCCACTTTCCAAGCTCTCTCTATGTACCCGATCATCTTAAGCACGTGTGACCCCACACAGCAGCCCCGGATGCCATCTTACAACCAAACAGGGCATTCGAGACCTCGCACTCTCAAAGGCGAGGCGAGAAGCATAGAGTTCCTTTAGGTGGACCATGATTGAGTAGGCGCCCATAGACTCATGATGTTTCGCAGATTCGGGTGTCATAGAAGCAAGCATGATACAAGTAGCATCGATCTTGTCGAGCAGTTGCTTGTTATACTTCTCGACAAAGATCTGCACCGAAACCTCGGCGGGCTTTTCGGTAGGGCCTCGTCCAAAACATAGCCAATCTTCTCGTGCCTCAAAACGATTTTGAGGTTTCTTTCCCAATCGAGAAAATTAGTTTAAATCAAGCTTGTTTTCAATGATAAAACGAAGGTTCAATTTGTTTGACATTTTCTACAACAATAAATAAAGATGGAATAAGTAAAAGCTCATGTATAAAAACCCTAAATTTGCACTTAAAAATTTTATAAGGTTTTACTCCCACTAGTCAACTATTCTCAATTGGCTTTCAAGAATTTAAATAATTCTTTAGTGGATGGAATCCTATCTAGTTGACTCGATCCCCGACGTGGGCCGATCGACCGGGTCAATTTCGAAGGTGGGTACTAATCACCGATGGAATCTTATTGTCGATTTCCATTGGTTGACTAGTCAACTCTTTGACAGTTCACATCTCTATGTGATAGCCACCTCTTGTCTCTAAAATCAGACGGTCCTGACATGGGCCAATCACCGCAAGATTCTTAGTCGAGTCGTAACCCAAATATTCATGAGATCTCATAACGATCATATCTCGATAATGACGATATACCCGTGGTAGGTCAACTCCCGACGTGGGCGATCGCTTGATCCGAACAAGGGCTCTTCACCGTCATTATAATATTGGGAGACAATTTTGGCTCGAGTTTTTGGCATGGGAATAATTTTAAATTAATTCACTTAATTAATTTTAGTTTAATTGTGGTCTCATCTACTATGTGCATATTACTACGATATCATATAAGGTAAAACATACACAACATTCCGCGTACAAAATAACCGATATGATCATGGACTTTTCCTAGGTGCGGTTTCGAATACAAACTGACGAAACCGCGGGTCACAAACTAAAGGTATCTGCAACCGCCAATAGGATCTTTATTGCTGTACGCCAATAGGTTCTTTATCTCTCCTTGGTCTTTATCTTCTTGCTCCATTCTTGTTACATAATAATTTATCTAATAAATAATTACACCCGCCGCACACGGGGGAGAGCTAACGGGAATGGGATAAATGCAAAAAGTAAACTAGGTCACGATCTTCATAACGGCCTAGGACAATTTTCCAAAAACCAACATACAGAAAACATTCTCGTCTATCCTATTGGTCGAGTCCATGATCAATCAGGGTCCATATAATCACATTATATCTACACATCTAATCCATACAATTTTATCTTATGAAAAAGATTAAATTCTAATTTTAACTACTTATGCGTCTTTATTTTATCACATCAAATAATTAAATAACTTTTAATTAATTATATGATTTAATCGAAAATTAAAATTAACATTTAATTTTAAATCGATTTTAATTTCAATTCAATTTGAACTATTCAAAATAAAATTAAAATTATTTAGTCTCCTATTTGTTTCCTTTCTAAAATTAAATTTGGCTTAGATATGGCCACTTTCCAAAATCAAAATTTTGAAAGTGGCCTAGGCCTAGGCCTTTTACAAATCAAATATTTGAAAAAGGCCTAAGCCTATTCCAAGTCAAATATTTGGAAAGGCCAAATAATTTTGGGGTACTCGCCACTTTCCAAAATCAAAATTTTGAAGTGGCCAAGCTCTCGCTTTTACAAATCAAATATTTGAAAAGTGTTTTCAGGCCTATTCCAAATCAAAATTTGGAAAAGCCAATATGCTATATGGTTTCCCAATGGCCCAAACTATTTGAACCATTGGTTGGTCATATGACACAACTAAACAAACGAGATATCTATGCACAATAAATATCACAAAACGAAAAAGGGTCGATCTCCCCTATTGGAAGAGGACAGCCGACGGACGGCAGCCCTGAAGTCACCGCCGCCGCCGCCGCCAGTCGGCCGAGCCCCCCTTAAAACCCTTTTTTTTAACGTTTCGCGATTTAAATTTTGCATCTATCGATTAATTACTACGCAATTAAATTATGCTTATTGCTTAAGCTCAAAGTCTGTCTCTGATACCACTGTTAGAAAATCACTAGTTTAACGCAGCGGAATTTAAAATTTGATTTCCTTTTACTAGATCGTTCTTCGTTTAATGCAATAAACACGTTAAGTAGTTTGACGGTTATACCTTAGATGATCTATAAGATCGTCGCTTTGACCGTCAACGGAGAGTAGTTCAGTGCGCAAGCCGTCCACGCGTCCGGCCTCTATCGCTAATCCACACGAACCCCTTTCCGGAATCCTCCTTGGATTGCTACTGGAAAACTCCGGTTGCTATACAGGCCTTTTTCCTCCCTCACAAACTCACTTTGGGTTGCTCTCTATTTTACACAAGAACTATGAGCTCTTGTAATTGTGATGTACAAAAGAGCTTGACACCCACTTCCTTTATATAGGCAAAGTGGCGCCCCATATGGTGTGGAGGAGAATTAAACATTTTCCCAATAAAATAAGGAAAATCTTCTAGATTGATTTATCTCTTTTATTATAATTAATTTTGTCAATATCTTATATTGAATATAATTATCTTATTATCATAAATCTATTTTTTCCAAAATCAATTAATATCTTATATTAATATTATGGTAATCTTATTAATTAAAGTGCACAATCCAAGTGTATCTTATACACTTAAATGTGGCGCCCCAATAGTCAAAAGATTGACTTCCGGAATATTCTTTAATTAATATAATTTGTATATAATTAATATCTTGTATTGTATTTATTCATAATAAATAAATACCACCATATTAATTTACCACTAGAACCTTTATAATCTAAAGATACACTTTCCTTATTTGGTTATCAACTATAACCGCATTTTAATCCGACTCGATGTTCATATGTGTGACCCGATAGGCTTCCGAATATGTTGGTCGTAGACACAAAGTGCAATTTACTAAAATGTCTTTCATACCTAACGATCACGGGATAGCGTCTAGCAATACACCGTGACCCCCAATTATCAGAAGAGTCAAAAGCAATGACTACTACCTTTCATGTGAAGCAGTTACCGTGTAACTTACAATCCTACCGCTGAAATAATATCCATACGATCGTATCTCGAGTGTCAATACATTAACGATCGTATCTTATAATCTAGATATCATGCTCTCTCGGAATAACACATTTACTCCCACTTTGCAAAGATTCTCGAGAGCTAGACATTCCTTATAAGAAGGCCATTTCGGATATTCGATCCCAATCATAGGATACGCGATTCCCGGACGACCAATTATGTATACTCCGTGATGCTTGAAGATCATACCCAATCACTACTGACATGATCGCCCGTGGTTAGGAGAAATCTCAATAGTGTCAAAGCATGACAATCCACACCGTGATGCCATGAAGACTCCGGTCAAAGGATAATTACACAACCGCCACATAGTGTGACACTTAATGTAAGTGGGTCATCTAACGTCACGCATTCTCTAATGCACGCCCACGTCATGATCCAAGTGTCCCTACACTTCGATAAATGAGATATATCCCTACCTTCTAAAAGATACAAGACATCCAATACGTGCTAGTCTGATTATACTATCAATGTCCCATTTGATAATATGTAAGACTAGAGACATTTAAGTAACAAACTTGTTATAGTGATTAGAGATCTCATCAACCATAATCACCATCATGGTTTCTCTATCACAGATTGATACTAGGGACGTTACTATATATATACAACAAATAATATGAAGACAAACAATATATAATAACATAAGTGCTTTTATTAATCATAATAAAGTTATTACATGAACTAAATATACTGTAAATGGCCCGACCCGGTCGGATCCGGTCCAACCCGATTGAGTTTAGGACACCTTTCCAACAGCCCTTACTCAGGCTCATATGCAACATGTCCATAGGCTCCTCAGATACATCAAAGGCACAATCACATTAGGCATCACCCTACAGGCATCTTCCAGTCTACATTTTCTGCATTCTCAGATGCAGATTGGGCCGGTTGTACAATTACCAAAAGATCTATTACTGGCTATTGTACCTTTCTTGGCCCTAACCTTATATCCTGGTGTGCAAGAAGAAACCTACCATCTCAAGATTGAGCACAGAAGCAGAGTACAGAGCCAGGGCACACACAGCAGCTAAACTCACTTGGTTGACATACCTACTCAAGGAACTACATATTGCACTCCCATCTGCACCTACATTATACTGTGATAACCTGAGTGCACTCTACATGACCATTAATCCAGTCTTCCATGCTCGTAGTAAACACTTTGAGCTGGACTATCATTATGTGAGGGAACAGGTGGCTCGTAAACTCCTAGTCACTAGGCATATGCCAGCAAATGATCAATTGGCAGACATATTTACTAAAGCACTCCCCAAGAAGCTCTTCGGTCACTTAAGGCCCAAACTCATCTTGCTCCCCAGCCCAAGCCAAGTTTGAGGGGGGGTATTAACGGTAGCAGAATTTGCAACAACAGAAAATTCAGACAAAGAAGATTCGGACACAAAACAGCAGCTATATATACAAAATTCAAAAGAGGTGCAACAAGATAAACAAACTCAAAACAAAGATAAATACCAAAACTCCAAACAGAGAATTATCCATCATCAAAAAGTACGAAATTCAGAACAAATTCAAGATAAAATGCTACATGTGGTCAAGGAGAGATAAGGTTGTATTTTGACCACAATTGAACTCTTAGATCTGATGCTGGTACTTGCTGAGTGATGAAGAGTCCAAGCTGTCACCAATCCCTTCATGATAATAATCCAAATCTTGTGTTTAAAGTTTAAATATTTTACCTTTTATCCAATTCTTTGAAATGTAATTCTAGAACCCTAAGAACAACTAGTATAAATTGTAATGCTTGATTAAGCAAAAGATCAGATCGAATAATAAGAAAGTTTTCCAGTTCATACCTATTTCAGTTTATCATTTTCTTCAATGAAGACTGAAAGGAATAAGCTAAGCCACCCAGGGAAGAACGCCGTTCTTCGTGATGGTGGACTCGTACTACGGCTGCTAGAGCATAAAGAATGATACCAAGTTGGTTCCTATTTGAGTCTGACAGGAATATTATTCTACGAGTAGCAATTCATTTTTTTGAAACCTTTCAAATGACCATCTATTGTTGTTGTTCCAGCTGGTTCAAGAAATGAGAAGAAATTCGGAACGAAGCAAACTGCTCCATTATTAAAAGATACTTCATCAAGCGTGATATCGATCAAGCTTGTTGAAATTTTTCTGATCCATATTACAAGAAACTACGTAGGAACCCTAATTTATCATCACAATCTCTTCGTTTTTCCAGACTCCAATAGGATAAAACCAATTGTTATTCAAGGATAAAGGAAAACAAGTTTGCGATACGATACGCATAGACCAAGAGTCCTGAACCATGTAATCCTTCATGCACCAAAACTCGACCCTTTCTTTTTCATCCTCGTTCACGTGCAATAGGCAAAGGCGACCATGTAAATACTAGTAATTGTGTAAACAAATTTCTCTTCTTTACACCAATAGGGGGTGGGATAGGCCGGACATTTTCTTCATTATATTAATGTGAAAAGAGTACAAATAATCGACCCTATTCGGGTCATTAACAATCCAATGAAAAGCTCCATTTCCCTTAACCTCCCAAAACTGGATTACTTGGTATTCCTTATCGTGTCTATGTTCGATATGCTGAAATGGAGAATGAACTCTCCTCCAGGATTTTCTGTCAATCCCCACGGTAAAAACGTGTACCTCAGTCCGAGAGACATTGCTTGCAAGTACAACTACCTTATACTCCTGAGTTTTAGGACAAAATCCAAAACTGTAGGACTTTCTAGAAACCTTATCTATCAGCATTTTCGGAAGGACTAACATATTTTATAGACAAATGATTGCAAAGGTACAAAAATTCCTTCTCGAAATAACAAAAGAACCCATTGCAAGATCAAAAGAACCCATTGCAAGATCCTACCAAGAATCTACTCAACGACCCACTATACGATGATCCTACCGGCGGGTCAGGTAGAATCTTCGGCTCTCATGATTTAAGTGTATAGTTGTAACCGGAGTTCAATTCAAGCAACAAGAAACACCACTCATTGTACATGATAAGATTTGTGAAAGGCGGATTCGATTGATGAGATTTAGCAAAATAACCGGATGAGAGTAAAATGTAAAAGGATTTACAAACTCTTTTGCATCGAAGGATAGGGGTGATGGAGAGTTTCGTAAATATCATCATATGTAAGCTGAGAATCGAGTTCAACACCGATTTATTTCTCCTCTTGCAATACATCACATCCATTACGTGTGTGTGTGTATATATATATATATATATATATATATATATATATATATCCTGAATTCAAGAATAAGTAAATAGATATCCGAATTCAAACCAAATACAAGAATATCAAATCAAAAGAATAATGTAAATGCAAGAAAGAAAAAAAAATCACCTACCCACAAACTTGGAGTTGGTTGTGCTATAAAATATAATTAAATTGGCTATGCACTACGCGCTCCAAAGGCTCGACTCCAGGAAAAATAGTAGAGTATATAAGAGCACTTGCATCAGTGTCTCTTAACAGATTCTTAATTTTACAGATTCAAACACAACTTTTATCTATATTACAAAATCTTTGGTGAGAGGTGAAGGCAGTGTAGGGTGGGGTATGGCAAGAATGAGGGTTGGGGTGGGGGTGGATGGGTAGGTGGGTAAGGGTGGTACCGGTGGTGAGACATTCATTTCATCAATTCCTCCCTTTATTTAGTGGCAGCAATGTGGCACCACACTGACCGGCGGATGCTAAACCTCATAATCGCCCTGGATACAATTGAACAGCGGAAAATCGATTCCAGTGTCTAGAATCGTTCTTGAGAAAGTCGATTCCAATGTCTAGAATCGATCTTGAGATAGTCGATTATCGAAGTGATGTCAACACACAGCATTACATAAGTGTGGTGTCACTAGCAATGCTCATTCACACATTGTTTGCAGTAACTTTTATTTTGTTTTGTTTGCTATTTAACTTCGTCGAAAGGGTATCGTATGAGATCTCAAAATGAAGAGAAAAAAATATAAACTTTGGTGAAAGAATTTTGATGATTGATGTTCTAAATCAAAGTTACGGTCGTTTATAAGAAAAATGCTCCGATTAATGCAAATGTTTTTTCGGCTTTCAAAATTTACATTCGAAGGGCATCGTATGAGATCTCAAAAAAAGAGTAAAAAAAATATGAATTTTGGTGAAAAAAATTTGATAATCGGAGTTCTAAGTTAAAAGTTACTACTGCTAAAAAAAACCGACTGCTAAAAAAAGGAGGAGGGAATAAACTAAATAAGAGGAACAGCCTGGAACGCTTATCTTGTATAAATAAATGATTTTCCGTCATTCTGAATTTTTTTTGTATTTTTACAACTAAAAAAAAGAGTGTATCATATTTATTTATTTTGTATTAAAAATTAGATTTTATCCTCCTTCTCTGTTAATTATATTCTCTCTGCTCCTAATTAGTTATATTCTCTCGGTATGATTTTGAATCAAGTAAGAGTTATGGTAAGTGGGTAGATTTTCGAGTTATACCAAATGGATGATCATGATTAATTAACTCACACCTACACACACTCCTAGTGTGTGAGAGAGAAGGAATAAAAATAATAACTGATCTTCCACTCAGATAACCTAAAAATATCCGATTCAGACCATAATTTTTCTTAAAAGAAAAATGGTTCTTGCCCCTTGTGATAAAATATTTATTAATGCTTTTGCTCCTTCTTTTTATTTTTATTTTTTTGGACTCAGCCCACCTGCCTACCAATCAAAGAGGCTGAGAGTAAGCGTAAGCTCACCCGTATGCTTTTCGAGCTTTCCCTCATTTGCTTCGCGGGAGCTGCACACCACATAGCTGGAAGTGAGATGATCTATACTACCTGCCTAACCCTTCGCTCGAGTAAATCTGAGGGGCGGATGTATGTATCTCGATGAGAAGCCACGCACCCCACTGAGATTCTAAATTTTTAGTATTAAAGCGATGTTCTTTGTTGTTAAAAAGTGTTTTTTGGTGGTAAAAAAGCGTAGTTTTAGACTCGAGACATTACGTGAACAAATTTTTAGATTAAAATTGTGTTTTATAGTCGTGTGCACTTTTGAAAATACTTTCAGATCCGCCACCGACCGTAACCCATCCGAGAAAAGGGGCCTATCTATTTGCATGTCTCAAATCTATAAATTGTTGAGATAAGGATCATATGACAATATTACTTTTTTTTTTTTGAAAGGTGACAATATTACTTAAATGGTCCCATTCATAAAGTCGTAATTTAATTTTTGCTCCATTACATATAGTTTTCTTTAATCTTTAGTGGTTTTTTTTGTCCTAGAGGTTTTAGAGTAGTTATCAAGGAAAGTATATTCTATACTATTGCTAACGTAAGATATGACATGAAAGTTTATCAAGTTACATAATTTAATAAAACTAATTTTTTTATTGTAATAAAATAAAAGGTTAGCCCCTCCTTTTCTCCAATTGGAATCTTATGATGGTTATACCAAATATAATAGTGTCACTTTCAAAAAAAAATAATATATATATATATATATATATATATATATATATATATATATATATATATATATATATATATATATATATAGTGTCCAAACAAACTTTAGTGACATAATCATCTAACATATGTACTCAAACCAACTTAAAAATAGTAATTAACTGAATAACTTCCACAAGTAAACGACATTTTTCTTATATATCCACTCTCTTAGAACAAAATATAAATAAAAAAATTAAAAAAAAACTCCAAAACCCACACATAATAGTAACATTAAAAACGTTCCGAATCATACATATTACATAAGAACAAATAAAACCAACCAAAAAAAAACATTTACTCATATTCTCATTTTATTTATGCGTCGATTTTTGACTTTTCACATGATTAAGAAAAATGTAGTTAATGCTTTGAATCACCTTAAATGATCCAATATTTTTACACTTATGCCATTTAAGTTGTTGTTGGAGCATTTAATGATACACACTTTTTATTGTAAATAATGTAAAGAGTGAAGGGTATTTTAAAAAATTTAACAATTAATGCACAAAGTGGACACTTATTTTGGGATAAACCAAAAAGGAAACATGGACAAATAAAATGGGTCGGAGGGAGCATCCGTTAAGATTAGATGGGACACATTTTACGATACAAACGTTGTCAGAAGAACGTTGTGGCATACATTATCATTTTTCATTTCTAATATATTACATACGATAAAAATATATTATATGAAATAAAAAAAAAAAATGCACTACTTGTTACAACATTCCTACATTACATAATCAATTCTTATGTGTATAATGACTCATCATTTGAGAGACCATCTATTAATTATTTGACTCATATATATATATATTGTTGTCAAACTACCAAAGTTATACACCTTGAACCAAATAATTAATAGATGGTCTCTCAAATGATGAATCATTATTCACATAAGAATTGATTATGTAATGTAGGAATGTTGTAACAAGTAGTGCATTTTTTTATTTCATATAATACATTTTTATTTGACATATATGATACAATTAGTTAATCCAAGTTTTTTTTTTTTGAGGGATTAATCCAACTTATTAACAATTTATAAAATTTTCTACCTACATAGAGGGTGGTTGGAACTTATAGTAATTAATGTTATATAATAAAAAGGGAGAATTTTGTTGAATATTAGCATATGATAATTTAGAATGTGAATGAGAAAAAATGGCCAAAAGTCACGGTGTTCTCTTTATTTTACTTGGTTTTTTTTTCCCTCTCTCTTTCTAATATTACTAATTTTCATTTCCAAAAATAAGAAACTACTACTTGTGTACTCCCTCCGTTCTTTTTAACAGACACTTTTCAGAATATGCTTTATTTTATTTGTCTGTCATGCAACATTTATTGTGTTTTTTTTCCCTCTTTTACCTTGCAAAATGAATAAAGAGTAATTTTATTATTTTACACTCTATTTCTTTTTGAGAATTAAAAAAATTTATTAATCAATATCCGCCAAACAAGCGGCTAAAACATCACCAGGGGGTGGCGCCCCAAGATGTCTGAGCAGAAGTCAACAAAGCGTCTAGCTAAAAGATGTGCTGGGACATTCCCCACACGTCGAACAAAGGAAAAAGAAACAGTAATAAATGCAGATAAAAGATGTGCTTCCGGATGTGTATGCACACTGCTTTGATAAGGGAGGGGCAGTTGGGTATACAACATGGTCTTATCACGGGAAACCGGGCAATCCCGTAAACGTGCACGAACAACTCAAGTTGTTGTTGAATCCGGGGACGAGATGGCTCCGGTTATAAATGATTTTTTGTTACATTACAGACAACACATACACAAAGGATGTGTGGTTAAGATGGAAGCGGACATACTCAAGTTCCTCAAGTTTGAAATGGGAAATCCAACAATCAAGACTTTCCTTAGGGCACTTGCATCAGTGTCTCTGAATAGAGTCACTACTTTACAGACTCCAACATCATTTACAGAATCTCACACATAGTCACCTGTACCAGAATCTCTACCGTACTACAATAATAAAGTAACTGTAAACCAAAATAATTATGACATATTTACAAAAACAAATACACATATAAATAATTTATTGTCTATTATCATAGTGATAAATATTACCTTGTATGGATATTCAAAATATGTATAGAAGATCTTATTAATGAAATATTTGTAGAAAGCATTTGTTGTATTTGAAATATATATATATATATATATATATATATATATATATATATATATATATATATATATATATATATATATATATATATATATATATTGTTTGAAATAGCAAAAACTTGAATCTGTAAAAAAATTCAGATTAACGGTAGATATAGAATATAATGTCCAATTTTATCCAGAATCATTTAATAGAGATTATGTATACAATTACGATGCAAAGACATTTTAGTTGGATCCTGAGTTGTATATATAGATTTACCACTTTTTACTGATTCTAATGCAAGTGCTCTTAGGTAGCTAAATTTTCTATACTCAATGCTTATATATATATATATATATATATATATATATATATATATATATATATATATATATATATATATATATCCACCATTTGGATATTGGTCAAGTTAGTTCTTTTTCACTAATCTAATGATATGCTTATTTCATGTTATTCTTCTTTGTATCACAGACATGACTTACAAGAGTTACTCAAGAAGATCAAAAGGTATGTTAAAAGTTGTGTATATCAATCACCTCATGGTTAACTTGTTACCGATATCTAAGATGTTTGGGACAAATCTCAAGTGCATGAAAATCCATCTTGCATCATTAATACTAAATCACTAATATCCTCGACAGAGGCGGCGGAGTAAAATCAACGAGAGACTCGAAAGCTTTACTGAGAATCTAATCGAAATTCCAATAAGGTTAGCCATGTTGTCTAGTATTCTTTTGTGAGTTTTTCCTTTTCCCCATCATGTATCTTGTTCTAATAAGGCTAAGAGGTAATGTAAAGTTAGCGTGTTTTTGATGTTTTTATTGACAGACGGACAAAGCTTCAATGTTGGAAGAAGCCATTGAATATCTCAAACGACTTGATTACAAGTTCGGTGTTGTTCTATATTTCCTCTACGATGATGCCTTGTTGCATTTCATTTCATTCTGGATTTGGTACTTCAATTCAAATGGTTCTATTCTGTAAATATGTATGCAATGTTCTAAACATGATGGTTTGTATGGTTTCTAAGCATTATGGTTTTTATGTGTGGTTTTTATGCATTTGAATAAGAAAACATGTACGAGATTATGAAATTAGCATGGGAGGCCATGCAGAAAAAATACAATTTTTTTTTAAAAATGTTTTTTGGGACGACATGTCGTCACAAAAAAGTTTTATTTAATTTTTTAAATTTAAATTTTTTATTTAAAAAAATAAAAAAAGTACTCTTTCGGGACGACATGTCATCACAAAAAACAATATTTATATTTTTTAAATTTTAAAAATAATTTTTATTTAATAATTTTAATAAAAAAAAATTTAAAAAAATGCTTTTGGGACGACTATGTTGTCCCAAAAAACATATGCCACGTCAGACAGGCGTTGCCATGTCAACTAACATGAAAAATAACGCCAAGTCATTTGGCATATCATCACGTGTTTAAAGGGACGACATTGTTGTCACAAAAAATGTCACCTGGTTTTTTGTGACGAAGTAAATGGGGCGACACTTTTGGGACGGCCTGTCATCACATTAAACCTTTTTTGGGACAAAAATTTCTAGTAGAGTCTAGACAATCCTGCATTAAACAACCATGAGCAGTGAGATCCTCCACTGGCCTGCGAAGACGCATGACACACGCCAAACAATCACTCTCTACTACTAGCCGCTGAATCCCCAAACGCCACGCCTCGTGAAGAGCCAAGAAAATAGCCTTAAGCTCCATATATTCCACTGGGTCCCCGGGATCAAAATGATACGCAAAAGAGAGCAGGACTACTGCATGAGAATCTCGAAAAATAATACCAACACCCGCTCCGGCCTCTGTGATTGATGCATCCATATTACCCTTTATCTCCCCGGCTAGCGGCTTTACCCATTTATCCACCAATTGTTGCACCGATGCCTGCACACGATAAATCGCGATAGCCTCCGTGTACTCAGCCCATGACGCCAGCGAGTGCGTACAAACCGCTAAGACATAAACCGCTTGATCATCAAACACCGTAGAGCAACGCGCCTTCCAAATCCCCCACATAAGCCACACAAACCTTGCAGTATAGCAGTCGCATAAAGAGATCCGCAAAGGAATCCGAACGAAGGCGCTTCAAAACCCCAGCAAATGGCGACGCCCTCCAGATTCTATCCGCCATCGCACATTCAAAAAGTACATGCCGCATAGTTTCCAGTGCCTCCCCACAAGCCAAACAAACACCGTCCCCTAAGTTCCTCTGCCTCAGCCCCTAGCCAATTGGTAAACAATCGTGGAGGCACCTCCACAAGAAATGTTGGATATGCGGCTGCACTGAAAGCTGCCAACAACTCCTCCAAATCCTGCTCTCCCCAGTCGAAGTAGTCGGTCCTACCACAGACGAGGGCCGGTAGAATGATAATGCCATAAAATACCCGGATCAAACTGAATAGACGCCCTTACGATCATAATGCCAGATCCGCCTATCCGGGTGCCCCTCTAGGGCGATGGTGGTTTCCAAAATAGAATCAGATTCCTATGGTCGAAACAACCGCTGAACCCGCTACACATCCCACACCTTGGAGTGGGGAATAAATAGGTCTGAGACCTGGAATCTGTATGAATCTCATATCCCTCAAAAGGTATGCGGAAAGAAGGTTTCCTACCAGTCTAGGCATCATGGAAAACAAACACCGAATCTCCATCCCCCACCCTCTATCGCATCCCACTGAGTAAAAGATCTTGCCCCTCCAAAATACTATGCCAGAGGAAAGTTGGTCGAGAGCCCAACCTATCCGCTAGAATGGTACTATCCTCGAAGTATTTCGCATGCAAGACATGTGCCGCCAATGAACCCGGACTTCACAAAATTCTCCAAGACTGCTTTGCCAATAAAGCTAAATTGAAGCATTCCAAATCACGGAACCCCAATCCCCAAGGTTTTCGGTAAGTAATAGGCCTCTCAATTCATCCAATGTACATGGCGCTTGTTTTTTGTATCCCTCCAAAAGAAACTCTGAATCACTTGCTCAAGTTCCTAGACTATGATAGTAGGAATCTTGAAGCACTACATAATAAATCTGGGGATAGCCTAAAGGGCCGACTTTATGAACACCTCATTTCCTGCAGGCGAGAGCAGTTTATCCTTCCAACCAGCCACCTGTTTATGAATTTTATCCCTTAAAAACTCGAACACCTGGCGTTTATCCCTCCCCACCTTAAATGGCAACCCCAAATACTTACTGCACTCCATCCCCTAAAGGAATGCAGCAAGTCGACAACGCCCACGCTCCTCCTCTGGTACTCTGTCTGAGAAATATAAGCTGGATTTATGAAAGTTAATGGCTTGGCCAGAAAGAGCACCATACCTGCCGAACAATTCTGCCAAAGTCTCCCTTATCCCTTCCCGAAGCTCAAAGAACACCATACAGTCATCAACAAACAACAGATGTGAAATAGAGACTCCTGCCTCTCGGCCAAACCGGGTACCCCGTAATGCACCTCTTTGCACATAATCTTTAAGTAATGCCGTGAACCCCTCTGCACAGATAAAGAAAAGAATGGCGACAGCGGATCTCCCTGTCTAATACCTCGTGTCGGCACAACTCTACTACTAGGCTTCCTATTAATCAACACACGGTAGGAAACCGATGTCACACAACGCCGCACCAAGTCAATGAAAGACGTGGGGAACCTCATACGCTCCATCACCCCCAAAGGTATTGCCACTCCACTCTGTTGAAGGCCTTGGCCATATCCAACTTTAAAGCTGCATGACTATCGCATCCCCGCGCCCCTACCTGTAATGAGTGAAAATCTTCAAAGGCAATAATCGCATTATCCGTAATAAGTCTGCCTGAAACAAACACACTCTGATTCTCCGAGATCACATCACCAATCACCCCTTTTAGATGATTAATTATCACCCGAGAGATAAGTTTATATATGGAATTACATAATGCAATCGGCCGAAACTCTGTCATAACTATAGGAGTAGCAACCTTAGGAATCAGCGAGATAAAGGTTTCGTTAAGCTGCCCTAAGGGTGCGCCATGATTCAAAGCATCCAGTACCACCCGCAAAACATCCTCCCCCACAATACCCCAAAATGTTTGTAAAAAAACCACATGAATACCATCGGGTCAGCGACTTCCTCCTGGCAGTTGTTTTAAAGCAACACAAACCTCTTCTCTCGTAAACCTCGCGGTTAAATGGTGATGTTGGGTGGCATCAATCTCAGCAAAATGCAACCCGTCTAAATCAATTATGGTCCCATTAGACGAGTAAATGGTCTGAAAGTATTCCACTGCTACATGCTCCATATCAGCAGGCTCATCCCACACAGCCCCTTGAGAACCACTTTAAATTAAAGAATAATGCGTAATTTTCTAATTTGGTTTGAACTCCCGGGTCTCCCCCTTCCTTACTTTAATCCGAAATATGTGAGTAAGATAGGTGGCTTGATAGGTAGACCATTACAAACTGATGCTGCTACCACTGATTTGAGGAGACCGTCGGTCGCTCGGGTTCTTGTTGAGGTTGATATTTTAAAACCACGGTGTACTCGTATTTGGTTGGGTGAAGATGTCCATAATGGCCAGTGGCAAGAAGTTAACGCAGAATTTTGGCCTGATTATTGTAATTTTTGCCATCGCATTGGTCATGCTGAGGTGAAATGTCGGTGGAAAAATCCACCACCGGAGAATGTGCGGAATAATTCGGGCATGAGCAATGGTCAATCGAGGAAGAGCGAGGCATAATTTCAGTAACACATCTGACTAAGCCTCAACAAGTCTATCAAGTGAAACAACATAGTATTGTGACTCCAATTAATCCGTCTGATTTGCACATGAATAGTGTGACTACGGCTGCTGGTCCTTCTACGAGCAATACTTCTCTTCCTTTAGCCTCAAGTCCGCAACCTGTTAATATTACGCATAATTCATTTAGCATCCTTGAGGCACTTACTGAAGAGGAACTAATGGAGACTTCTCACCAATCTCTTCTTAAAGAAGACCGCGAAAGACAAAACGAAAATCGCCCTCACTCGGCCGGCTATGGATCCTCTCGGCAGGTGGTCCTCACCGAATTAAAGGATTTCCATGAGACGCTAGAGCAACGTTTTAAGCAGTCGGGCATTAGGCGGGATCAACCAACTAGCCCGGCACCTAATATTGTGGGGACTGCACCTGATATTCTACAGTTGGAGCCGTGTCCAGTGGAGGGTCAGTTGGCGTTGGCTTTAGTTCCGCCCTCCACTGATCTTCCTGGCTCTCCTATTGCCGACAACCCGAGGAATGATGGAGAGGACATTGACACGGTTGTGTTAGCAAATGAAGATCAAGGTCCTGAGGAGGACAAATCGGATGGTCCCTCTATGATCAATGCTACGGCTAAAAAACGGAGGAAAAAAGGTAAATCGACAACCACTTCGGATTCGGCTCCATCTCAAGCTTATCACCTTCGGTCTTCCAATGTTTAGTCCGATCAACATTTTATTTTGGAATGTTCGAGGTATTGGTAATGTCTCTTCTCAAACTTGTCTCAAAAATATTTGTAGACGTAATAATGTTAAAATTTTAGTGTTGATTGAACCTTTGTGTTCTGCTAATCTTTGTTCCACCATTCGGCTTAAACTGGGATTTGACTACTCTCAATCTCTGTTGCGAGGTAAAATTTGGTTTCTCTGGACTGGGGTTACTTGCTCGCTATCCACGGACTGTGATCAAATGTGTTCGGCTGAGGTCACGGATCAGAATGGCGACATGTTTTTGGTGTCTGGCATTTATGCGAAGCACTCTCGTCAAGCTCGTACTCCTCTTTGGCACGCGGTTAAAGCTCGGGCAGAGGTTAATACACGGCCGTGGCTTCTAGGGGGAGATTTTAATATTGTTCGGATGCTGGAGGAAAGGAAGGGTGGAGCCCCCCCTAAGGCTAATGACATGTTGGACTTTAATGAGTGCATTCAAATGGCTAATCTTACCGAGGCGTGCTTTGAAGGCTCGCAATTTACATGGCACAATCGGAGTATGTGGCAACGTCTTGACAGGGTGTTCTTTAATGAGGCTTGGTTGGACCATTTTAACGTGACAAAGGTTTTACACTTACCAAGGGTTCACTCGGATCACTGCCCTTTGCTTGCTACTTGTGGCTCTATCACCGCTCGTAAGTCTTCCTTCCGGTTTCTTAATGTATGGACGGATGACGGATCTTTTTATGATGTGGTTAAATCTGTGTAAATTTGAACCGTCGAAGTTGGTCATGGAATGGGGCTCATGGCAACTAAAATGAAGAAGCTTGGGTATAAGCTTCATCGAGTGGAATCACCTCGCTTTTGGGAATATTTTCGATAACACACAGAAAGCGCTGGCGGAGGTCAATGTTAAAACGTTGAGGCATGATCAAGTCGGGTCTCTTGATACCCGTGTGGATCTCGATAGGGCTATTATGGACTATGAGAGATGCAACAATATTGAGACTCGATTTCTTAAGCAGAAGGCAGCAGTTAAATGGATTGAGGCGGGGGACGCCAATAGTAAGTACTTCCATGCTATTTGCAAGCAACGGCGGAATCAGAACTATATCCATCGTATTAAGACAGAGGCTGGTAATTGGATTGACAATCAAGACGAGATACGGATTTCTTCGAAGACCTTCTTTGAAAACCTTTTCACGGCTAGTCGGACGGGATTGGTGCTCCTTTGAAATCGTTTATCCTTCCTCAAATCTCACGAGGATCGAATCGCGAGCCTTATTGCGACCCTACGAGTGAGGAAATTCACAATATTATTCTTTCCATTGATCCGGATAGTGTTGCGGGTCCCGATGGCTTCACCTCTCACTTTTTCCGATCGTGTTGGGACATCATTAAGCATGACATGACTAATGCCGCTTCGACTTTTTCCTCGGTGGTCACCTTCCACGTTATTTTTCCACGTCTTCGATTATTCTTCTTCCAAAGAAGGTGGGGGCTGATTGTTGGAAAGATTTCCGTCCTATTAGCTTGTGCACTGTTTTCTCCAAGATCATCACTAAGATAATCACTCAACGGTTGAATGCGTATCTCCCTATGCTGGTGGCAGACCACCAGTCGGGCTTTGTGCCAGGTCATTCCATTACGGATAATATTCTTTTAGCTCAAGAGCTGTGTAAGGATGTGAATAAGAAGATCCGCAGCCCTAACATTTTGCTTAAGCTTGACATGGAGAAAGCTTATGATCGAATGGAATGGGGTTTCATTATGCAGATTTTGAGGATGTTTGGCTTTCAAGAGCCCTGTGTGGATCTCATCTTCCGGACTTTGGCGGATAATTGGTTCTATATCCTTCTGAATGGCATTCCGTCACCCTCCTTTCATGCGACTCGTGGCGTCAAACAAGGTGACCCTCTTTCTCCCGCTCTTTTTGTTCTTGCAAAGATAGTATTTTGGGAGGCTTATTAATGATTTCATGATCGCCAACCCGGGTATGCATTATCATTCGAAAGTACGAGGGATACATTACTTGGCTTTTGCGGATGATACGATTCTTTTTACTCGATGCAATAAGAAAGGTCTTAAGCGTCTTAAGGAGGTTTTTCAGCATTATGAAATTGTTTCGGGACAACGAATAAATGCGAGTAAGAGCACGTTCATTGGCCATAAGTTGCATGCAACTCAACTTCGTTGGATCCAGAATGCGTTGGGTTTTATGAGGGAGAATATGCCTTTTCGTTATCTTGGTGCTCCTCTTTTTCGAGGACGGAATAGAATCAGCTACTATCAAGACATTCTTGACAAGGTTCATCATCGGCTTTTTCATTGGGGAAGTCGGTTGCTGTCGTTTGGAGGTAAACTTATATTGCTGAGGCATGTGTTAACTTCTATTCCGATTTTTATCCTTCAAGTTTTGGTCCCTCCTAAAGAGGTTATTCATCGGTTACATCGTCTTTTTAACAAATTTCTTTGGGATGGCGGACCCAACGGGAGCCGTATTCACTGGACGTCGTGGGAGAGTGTTTGTAAGCCTACGGAGGAAGGGGGTTTAGGGGTGCGAAATCTTTTTGAAGTTATGGATTCCTTTGCGGTTAAATTGTGGGTTCGCTCTCGGATGAGACAGGATTTGGGCCGGACTATCTATAGTACTTATATTGCGGATCGATCGCCCCGCAAGCTTCCCTCCCCAGGAATCCGACGCAGATGGTTAAGAAAGTTTGGCAAGTGCGTGATATTGCTGAATATGCTATCACGTGGAAGGTCAATGCCGGTAATATAGATTTTTGGAGAGATAAATGGATGAACATTGATTTGGGCGATCCTCGGACAACGAATTTAGGAAGGTGAAGGATTTCTTTGTGAATGGGAGGTGGAATGTTCCTCTTTACAAGAGCATCTTCTCTACATATAGTGGATGAGATTCTATGCATGCCATTTCGACCGACCAGACGACGAGTTGATCTGGATTTTAAATTCGGATGGGCATTTCAAGCACTAAGTCGGCGTGGAATATGCTACGGTCTCACAAACCGGTTCGCCTCTCTTCAAGTTAATTTGGAACAATATGTTACCTCTAAAGATTTCTTTCTTCTCACTGGAGACTAGTCAATAATGTTCTTCCTACTGATTTGAACATTTCACATGGCGTGGTATTACTTTGGTTTCTAAGTGTTTTGCGTGCCGACAAGGGAAGATCTTCGTCATATTTTCATTGAGTGTCCTTTTGCCCATTTATCTGGATTCACTTTATGAGTCAATTTGGCCTTCGTTTCACTCCTACCACCGGGATTGTTCCTATGTTTAATTCTGGATCAACTCTTCGCCCACATATATAATATGCGCCTTCTTGTACCGGTTATTGTGTGTTGGGGCATCCGGGACGGAGAGGAATAAGTGTAGACATGACGATTTTTGTCCGTCTATTCAAACGTACCATCATTCTCATTGAAAGGATGATTAGGCAGGTAGCTTTCCGAAAGGTTGTTGATCGTAAACATATTGGGATTGATTGGGATGTTCCTTTTTCAAGCCTTTCAAGGTGAAAACTCGCCCAAGCGCCGATCGATCCAATTACGGTGGAATCCTCCCTGCCGGTCGGGTGAAGCTCAATGTAGACGGTAGTGTCAGAAATGGAGTGGCTTATGGGGGTGGAATTATTCGAGATTCGCATGGAAACTTTGTCGCTGCGTTTCATGCTTGCTTCGGCCATGGGAATGTTCTTGATGTGAAGTAAAAAGCGCCGCTCTTTGGTATTCGGTTGCGCCCACATGCTTTGCCTCTTGATATTGAGGCTCGACTCCATTTTTGTTTCTCGTGTGATATCCGGAAATCATAGTGGAGGTTGGCCCCCTCCGCATCTCGATTGGTCGATTTCGCTTGTCTTGGGACATACCACACAATATCTCTCATGTGTTTCGGGAATGTAATAGAGTGGCGGACAACTTCGCCGCTATGGAAGGAGACGATATGACGTTTAATCATCTTGACGATGTACCTGATCATATTCAACAGCTTATTAGTGATGATTTACATGGCCCTCCTCTTATTCGACATGTTGCATAACTAGTAGGAAGCACTCTTCACTTGTGAAAGAGGGGAGACGACTTTTCCACATCGACGTTGTCATATTTGGATGCGAATGGCTCATTCAACTGGAAGCACCCTCCTATTCTAGTTGGGGTGCAAATCAGTGTTTTCTATCCATCGCTTATTCATTACTTGGCACATAGTACACTTTTTCACCGATTTTTATGCTTTTATGTCATGGGCGATTCGTGCACCTCTTCCAGGGACATGGATGGCGTCGATTTTGGAAGCATCCCTATCATGATGTTGGGGGTGCAATTCGGTGTACATGTTCCTCTATGGGATCCTTGCTTGGACCGGGCATTTTTATTTGAAGGGACGATATATGCATCAGGCGGGCGGTCGACGGAAAGGGTTCAATGCATAGGACCGTGGATTGGCATTCAACTTTGGAGAAACCCTATCATCCTGTCAGGTGCAATCCAGTGTCCTTGTTCCTTTCTTGGGTTATTATCTTCTTTGGTTATTTTTGGGGTTATCATCTTTCTCCTATGCCAGGTGTAACCATCCGGGTTGTAACAAGCAAGGACAAGGTGGAGAAGGAGTAGTTGTCGCTTGCTGTGCTTCAGCGCTTGTTCGGAGGCTTTGCCTCATACATTGGTCGGAGACACGGGCTATTTTTTTTTCCTTGGAATTGCTATATGGATTCAACGTGCAATCTTTTGTGCTTAAGCAATGACAAGTCTCGAGTGGAGGATAATTATGATGTGTTTGTTTGTAAAATTTATGGTGTCGGGATTTTGGGGGTGCAGAAAGCAGTACTCTTCCCTATATGTCTTTGGATTTTCCTACACTGGGTTTGCCTTACGATAGGTTTTAAGGGAGTGCTACGCATGACTCTATCACGTACTTGGGCGGGCCGAATGTGGCATTGACTTTGTAGCACTTTATTATTTTCCATTTTAATAAAAAAAAAATATTTCAAAAAAAAAAAAATCTTTTATGATTAGCTTGTAAGTAAATTAAACTTATATTTCATATAGTGATTCGAATGTGATAAAATACACGAATTTATTCAGAACCACTTTAAATCACTAACCGAAATATATTATAATGGTAGATAATATTATGATAATAAATGTTAGAAGAAAATTGTGGGGAAAAAGTAATGAAATAAATGTGTATTTATAGTGTGATAAGTGTGTTATATTTTAAAATTAAAAAAAATCTTTTATTCAAAAATTTTGAAAAAAATAGACGTTGGCAGGATGTTGGCAAAGGTCGGAGGAAAAAAAATAGAAAACCGCCGGTTCAGGTCCTCCGGGCCGGCTCCGGCCAGTTTGACCGCCGGTTTTTTGTCCGGTTCCGGTCGGTCCGGCCCGGTGGAACCAGAACCGAGGTTGGGCCGAGTGGAACCGCCGATTCTCGACCCATGGACTTGGCCGACGTGTAACCTCCGGTTTGGAACCAACCGCTGGTCCGACCCGGAAAAGACCCGGAACCGGCCACCTCTAATGTGTTATAGAAAAAACAGGATCCACTCGATAAAAGAAAAAACAGGATCCACTCGAGAAAAGAAAAAAGAAAAAGAAAAAACAGGATATCATTTCATAATGTTATTAATTTAATTTTTTAAAAACTTCTTATCAAACAAAAACTGCTTTCGGAATTGCATATAATTGGCATTTGATATGTAAATATCTTCAAGAAGAGTGATTTAGGCACAGAACTCATCTACATAAATCATCCATACAATATTTTACAACCATACATTTTAACATTTAAAAAGAAAACAAAAATAACACAAAAATTCTGGACCACAAATCCACCTTTTATGTGGATGGGTTAGTGGTGGCCAAATAAAAACGTAACCGGCAGTTTTTGAACTGGTGGTTTGTGTAACCGCCGGTTTGGATAACCAGCGGTTTGTGTAACCACCGGTTGGACGGTTGTAGGGCGGTTAGGGATTATTGGTAACCGGAACCGGACCGGAACCGGCGGATCAACCGGACCGGCCGGAACCAGAACCGGCGGTTGAACCAGCTCCAACGGCTACTTTCTTACAAACGGATTTTTTTTTCCAAACACTTCAAGAAAATCATATAAATACTACCACATTCCATTTCCAATTTCTTACACCACTCTCCTCTCAATTCTCACATCTTCTTCCCACGAAAAAAAATTCTTACATCTTCTACTCATTTCTTTGATTATCAAGAGTGTTTAGTTGTTAAAAACAACAATCAAATTTACTTTATGATACCGATTTTTGAAGTTGTTCTGATTTAATCGTTACTTCAATACGGTTTTAGCTATACGTAAATTTGGTTTGTATTTTATTCAACTAATTTTTTTACTAGTGTAAAACAAATTCCTTTTATAATCAAATTTACTTTACTAGACCGATATTTGAAGTTGTTCTGTTTTAATCGTTACTTCAATTCGGTTTTAGTTATAAGTAAAATTGGTTAGCTAAATTAATTTTTTTTATAACCGTTAAATTTAATTTAGATTTTGTACAATGTCAAGAAGAGGTGAATCATCACAAGGCAATCGAAATGTTACTTTCCGTGATGACACGGTTGTGCCGGAATCGGGTGATTTTGATGGTGGCTATAGACCCCAACATTTTACAAACCCTATCACCAGTACTCACATTTCAATTCCTCACTTCGAGACACCTGAGGTTTCAATCCTGATGATTTTGATAGTCATTACGACGATATAATGTCTCAACCTGTAAATTTTAACATCAACCTTAACGAAGCTGAAGATAATGAGCCTCGTAATGATGAAGCCGGCGTTGATGATGATGTATTTCCGACTGCTTCCTATCCTAGACAAGGCCGTGGTGGGAGTCGTGTGACTGTAAGAACACCGCGTGATAGTGCAGATCCTACTCCTACTCCCGAGTCAGTCGATTTAGATGGTGAAAGTACCCAGGCGGAGCACAAGAAAAAAAGGTTAAAATCGAAAAAATTTATGAAATTTTTCACAAAGGTTCATTGGACTGATGAATTAGCATTAGCTAACCCCGGAAAGTATTTCTACGGGGTGTGCAATTTTTGTGGCACTAAATACAAATTTAAAGAGGGTGGTGGTTACCGATCGATGCGGACTCACATAATAACCAAACACCCGGAAAAATTGGAAGACAGCGCGTCTCAAACCCATCTAAACATGCCGAGCTCCAGCGCAGGTAACACTAATCCACTTTTTATTTACACTCGTGATAACTGTAGAGATCTAACCACGGATCTTGTTGCGGGGATGTGTCTTCCTTTTAGCTTTCTTGTAAATCCTATTTTCGAAAGTTACGTACAAGGGGCTTTGCAACCTGCTTTTACTCGTATCCCTCGTGCAACGGTTACTAGGGATTTCAAAAAAAAATGACAAAATATTATAAAAGAAAGTTTGAAGACAAATAAATTCCGAGTATGTGTATGTGCCAATATTTGGAAGGATAAGAGGACCAACAATTATTATTTGGGCGTGTCGTCTCACCGGATTGACAACAACTGGATTATCCAAAAAGGTTACTTGTTTTTCGTTTATTTAAAGAAAATCATAATGTTTCTAACATTGCATCTTTATTAGTTGATATTTTTTACTAATACGATTTAAAAGATAATGTTTTCTATTGCGTTTGACAATGCTTCAAACAACACTGCTACTATTCCCGAGTTATCCCAAAATCGTGAACCTTTTTATAGCGGTCAATTTTTTCATGTTAGATGTTTATGCCATATTTTTAATTTATGTGTAAAGGACGGTCTAAAAGTTTTTTACTATAATATAAAGCGATAAAAAATTCGATGGCACATGTGTTAGGTAGAAATATTCTTGTTAAGAGGTGGTATAAATTTCTTAAAGTGAAAGGCATCGCTCTGTCAAACTGCCGCAGATGTACCGCATAGGTGGAACACCACTTATGATCTTTGGAAAAAAAACAAACAAAATTAAAAATGTTTTTGTGCTTTTTTAAATGAACACTGTGCGAGCGAATATCGTTTGTTTCACCATACTTGGATTGCATGCAAGACACTGATGGATGTTTTTGAAGTATTCAAAAAATTTACTGAAATATTTTCAAAATGTTATCTACCCACATCACATTTAGTCTTGCATGCTAGTGTAGAAATAACTGCCGAGTTTGAAACCTTGGAACACGACCCTGCATTATTTCAATGTTCAGGGCCGATGAAGGAGCAATGGAATAAGTACATGTTGCGTATTCCTGACACTTATCTCATTTTTTCTATTCTCGGCTCTCGTTTAAGACTAGTAGGTGTATCTAACATGTTAAGTGTTTACTATGATGCTTTGCCTGCAAATTGACTTGGTATACAATCATATGTTGACATAAAGATTATTTGTAGAATAATTAAAGATGTAAAAAAAATATGAAATTTGCATACAAACAGTAAAAAAAGTAGCCTATTACATAATTACTAGCATCAATAATGTTCTCAATATATATATATATATATATATATATATATATATATATCATAAAAGAATGAAACTCCTAATTGGAATCGACTGGATAAAATTGGGATTTCTTTAATCCCAAGTGAATAACATACCATCTTGGGTGGAAACTTCATTAAAACATAAAAAGATAGTAGTATTTTTAAGTGCTTTCATAAAATATTAATAATTTTATGTTTTAATTAGATATCCTCTGTCTCCAACAATCCTTGTTTTTTGTGACTATAATGAAGTGTCATCTGGATCACTGGTCAGTTCCGGGAATGTTACCATACGATCGATGGCAACTTCACTCCCATATCGAGATATATTTGGGCTCGAAAACTCACGCTCGTATCGAATCGGGTTGGAAAATTCACTCTCGTATCGGATCAAGTTCGTGTTGGACTGCTGCGACCGTGGGAAATCAGGAAACGGAAGGGTAAATGGTTGCTTGGCGCCGCAAAAACTATCCAGTACCTCTGCCGGATCATAGTATCCCAAGAAATCCAAGATTTCTTCCTTGGGAAACGAATAAGTCCTTGAAACTGTCGCCACCCCTGCACTTAGGGACGGCGGCAGCATTTCATCAAAACTCATACTTGTGCCATAATCAATATTGTTCATCATCCTTGGTTGGTGGAAAGATATCGGCTGACGGGCTTCAAGATTATTATTATTCTCTGCTACAGCAAGCGGTGGATTATTATTGATATTTGAATTAATGGTAGCTTCATTATTATTACCATTAATTATTGGTTGATGATTATCTTCTGCATGTTGTGAACTTGTACCAACAGCAACATCTTTATTAATTTTAATAGCACCACCAACTTTTCTGTTTCTGCTGCCTCTTTCAGCTTTCTTGATGATTTTGCACAATACATAGTCATCTAACTGCACAACCAAAATTATTAAAATTAAATCAAAGTTAAACCAAACAAAAAGATGATGTTAGACATAAAAATTATAGACTTTTTGAACGTAAACCTATCATTTTCAGTATCGCATGACATGATACGATACACGTGCGCACTACGCACATATACATATACAAGTATGCATACCAAATACATACATATATATATATATATATATATATATATATATATATATATATATATACACATGCAGGTGTGCATGCACATATTCAGAGATATATGGAGTGCTAATTAATACATATATACATAGTAATATATAGAAAAATGGAATATCTCACATGCAACCATATATGAAATATATGTACTGTGTTCCAACAAATATAATCGATCATAAAAATGAAAAGAAAAATATCAAATAATGAAGAGTTAGGGTTTTACCCGCATATCAGTTTCGCAAGTTCGAACTCTTTTCGAAGGCTCATCAACCCGATATTCATGCATAGTCCAGCTCGTTTTATCTCCATCGCGTGTATTTCCATCATAAAACACCAACGACTTTCTGAACCCGATCACCGGACCATGATCCCCGTGCATCTTAATCGTTTTATCCTTCCCTGTCGCCTTCCAGTAGCCGCTTCCGGCTGCCCTATTTGGGCGGCTCCCGTTCGCATACTTCCTATCCCTTGGTGTGAAAAAATACCACATATTCTCTCCCAATTGTGGATATCGTGCTGCAAAAAAGAAAAAAATTTTAAAATAAAAACCAAATTCCAAATGAAAATACGAAAGAAATTTTAAGAGCGCAAAGAGTGAAATGATATATATACACAACAATGCTACATTGTCTAAATACCAAAAAAAATCCTAAAAATCGACGGAAAAACGTTACACACCATACCCAAGAAATTAGATCCGTGGGGCTAAATCCTACCAATTTCATTTTAACATTAAAAACCTCATATATTCCAATTCAATTCATCTTTCTAGACGCGTTAGTTCAATTCGAGTTTGTATTTGAATACGAGTATTTATCAAAGAATTAAACAAAAAAAACTAGGGTTTAATTATATAAAATAACGTACCGTGGGGGCTAAATCCTACCGAATTTCATTTTAACATTAAAAAAACCTCATATTTCAATTCAATTCATCTTTCTAGACGCGATTAGTTCAATTCGGTGTTTGTATTTGAATACGAGTATATATCAAAGAATTAAAAAAAAAAAAACTAGGGTTTAATTATATAAAATAACGTACCAGTGACATCATAAGGGCTGTATTTATAAAGATTAACCAGCTTAATCTGATTATGAGGCAATCTTTGATTGTCAATCTTTCTCTTTAGATAATGAAGGATTAATTCGTGATCATGCGGTTCAAACCGAATCCCGAAGGCAATGTCTCAAATATTCCTTCTCCGTAATTCCATGAATATAATGTTCTTCTTCTCTCGATCGCTCACCCGTAAGTCAAATCTTGATCTTGACCACCAGGGCTTACGCCGTTGACCGATCCACCCTCATTATTGACCATCGTCCCTCCATCATTATCGACATTCAAATACCCACTACCGCTATAACTTACAGCCTGATCGCTGGACCCACCCTCATTATTGATCATCATCCTTTCGTCATCATCATCAGTTAAAACCCTAGAACTTTCTTCAATCATTATTCCACCTTTATAACTAGAGTTTTCTTCTCCGCCGCCCGTTGCCGCGTTGATAAGCCAATCATCGTCATAATTAATAAATTGATCATCACTTGGTTCAAGAGTTGGGTAACCAATTGAAGGATTTGGGATTTGTGGAAATTGATTAAAATGAGAAGAATTAGGGTTAGAAATAGTATTATTATTATTAATAGGAGGAGGAATTTGCGTAACATTAAAACCCTCTTCTTTCGGCCATGGTTTCTGATGATCAGAATTCTTCATATTTTCAATTACTAACAATCAGGAGAAAATAAAGCAAAAGAAGTGGCGTGTGATAGTAAAAAATTGAGAGCCTTCACTAATATAGACTCACAATAATTGAATTATTTTGAAATAATAAAAAGATAAATATTGAGTTATACAAAAAAATTCAAATTTGATTTTTTAGATTACTGTTGAGATTTTGAGATTATGAGATATATATTCTGTTTCAATTCAAAAAAATTTCACGCCTTGCTGGTAAAACAATCATTATCAACTATATTCAAATATATAATATATAATAATACATGTGTTTATCTTTGATATATGTTAAAGTCCTTAATGAAGAAGGATTTTCGAAAATATACATATGTGGTTTTTGTATATATCTTCAGTATTAAGTCTTTATTGGTGTATTTACCTTAGTTAATTATTTAATTAACAAATAAATCAATAAACACTTAATTAGTGGATTAATTAATGTGGGTGATTGACATTCAATTTTAAAATTCCACCATAAGTGATTGACATATATACCAGTGGAGTATAGAGATGCAACAATTTCACTTTTTATTGTTCACACATCCAAGAAAATCAAAATATATATAGCTCAATTACAAAATTGAAATGTATAAATGACGGCCTTTATTTTAATTTATGCAATAACTCATTAATAAATGCTCAGAAATCCAGGCTTCAATCTCTGCACTAATTGGGTGCCTAAGTAGGGGTTTTTTTTTTTGAGGGCTAAATAGGGTAATTAATGGATGAATATTTATATGGTGGAATGCAGGTCATCAACTATATATATATAGACACGTTAATTGCGTTCACTCCATTGGCACTCCCACCAAGAGAATATCCCATAAATGTGATCTCTGAGTGATATTTAATGTATTGTTATTCTACAGTATTACTCATTCGGTTACTAGATCTAAGCCATTTTAAATTATTAAAATGGTCAAAGGTAAAAAAAAAAAACTATAGACTATAGATACCTAGGTGGAAAGGGATCTGGTCAGAGGTTTCGAGTTCGAGCCTTTATCGATGTTGAAAATCTTGTTGGGAGATGTCGCTAGTTATCTTTTGTGCCCGAATGATTAGTTTGATTGGATCACTGAGAACACTCGTGATGTGATAGTGTGACGCCGTGCCCGACGACATCTAGTACCTCAAATGATCAATTTCAGACAATTGTATCAGTGAGGGCACTCGTGATGTGATACGGTGATAATGATTTCAGAGCACCATATATATAATTTTCTTCTATCTTTTGTCGGCAATCTCTTATCTACCTGCCCTTCCTGGTCCATTTTTTTGGGATTTGAAATGTCCTTCAATTCCTAAAGCCTATATATAAGTACTATACATACACATTTTCACTTATTTCTTGTTCAAATTAATCCCACAATATGTCCTCACCAAAATTAGTTCCAACTTTGACCAAGTTAATTTCATACAAGGACAAATTTTCTTCAGAAAGTTTTCTTCTTGGTTGCATTTACAAAACGCTATTGATTTTTGGCCTTTTAAGTATCATTCTCTTTTTCTTCTTCTTCAAAGATCCAAGTTTCTCTACTACTACTACAAATTACCTTGGATTTGGAAATGTGAATCTTTCTATTATTAGTAATATAACACCCCCTACTACTATAAACCACATTGCCTTTGGACTTCAAGGCTCTATAGCCTCACTGAAGTATCGAAAACGCTACATGGAAGCATGGTGGAGGCCTAATATCACACGCGGTTATCTCTATTTAGAGGAACCACCTACCGGGGATCTGCTACCTTGGTCACCGAACTTACCCCCGTATCGAGTAAACGACGATCTGAGCCAATTGAATCACGAACTCAAGCCGGAAAAACCGATTGATATGCGAATGGTACATGGGATTCTCGAGCTTTTTCGCGAGGAACACGAAGGGTTGAGATGGCTAATCATGGGTGACGATGATTCGATATTCTTCTTTGATAACATAGTTGATGTTTTATCAAAGTATGATCATACTAAATTCTATTACATTGGTCATAATTCAGAGTTTGTTTTGTCAAATCATGTGTTTAGTTTTAGGCAATCTTTTGGTGGTGGAGGAATTATTCTAAGCTACCCTTTAGCAAAAGCACTTGTGAATTATATGGATATTTGTTTAAGGACTTATTATATGCTTCCTGCTGATAAGATGACCATGACTTGTTTAGAAAATCTTGGAGCCACTCTCACTCCACACAAGGGTATTCACCAGGTACTTTCTTCGTCTCGTAATATAAGTCTTTCTGATATTTCATTTTGTTTTTTTTAGAATATCAATGAAACATTCATTATATTTTTCCTGTAATTGACAGTCTCACTCTCATGAATAAAAAACGCATATATATTACAGGTTGATTTACGAGACGATTTATCGGGTTTTCTCTCAGCTCATCCGAAAGAGCTAGTGTTATCACTCCACCATATAGATATGGTGGATCCGTATTTTCCAAAAATGGATCGTGCCCAAGCAGTGAAACACTTAATGAAAGCTGGAAATGTTGATCAATCTCGATTATTTCAACAAACAATATGTTATCATAAAGAGAAAAACTGGTCATTTTCCATTTCATGGGGTTATTCGGTAAATGTTTATGAGAATATATTGTCTAGAAATTTGCTGCAAACACCTATTGAAACTTTCCACCACTGGTTCTTTAGTCCAAATCCACCTTCTTTCATGTTCAATACAAGACTGCCTACTAATAATCCTTGTGAAGCCCCTCACGTTTTCTTCTTTAAAACGGTAAAGAAAATCGTTACTAGTAATGAAACTATTACTGTTTATTCTCGTTCTCGTCCTCGTGATTTGCCCGCTTGTGCTTTATCTGGGAATCATTCGGCTGATTATATTTCTACGATTCGTGTTATTAGCCCAGCTATCAAGCGTACCGAGGTTAGTTTCTTCTTTGTGGTGGTACGTATACGACTTGTTTGTTTTGATGTCACGTATTCTGATTTGATTGGACTCGTAAGCGAAACTCTTTATTAAGGAGTTTTCGTAGTAAATTTCCGTTTTTTATTTCTTGTTGAAGCTTATTAACGAACCTCCTTTGTCATCATTTGGTATTTTATAACCCTTACTTTGCATATGATTTCCTACCGGTAAAATTTGAATCATCATGTCGTAGTTGTTTTATTATTAAAAGTGGCAAAGTGTTAGGTAGATGCTCCATTTAATTATTTTACTATCATAATAAAACAATAATTTTTATGGATCAACATGTATGGAATTAATATACTTATGAATGTCAACTGTTATGTGTTACATTGAATGTATAAACAATTGCAAGTGATAACCATTGACCATAAAATCCCTTGATTAATGTGTAAATATATATATATTCTTAATTTTTTTCTTTTTTCAAGTTGTCATACATAGACTGAAGTGTAACCGTTCTGGCCCGAGCCCTGGGCGGTCTGCCTAGCCGTTTATCATGATGTGTGTTAGAGTTTTATATAATATTTATTTATTTTTCTTTCTTTATATATGCAGATACAAAGGTGCGAGTGCTGTGATGTTATTAGTTTGGAAGACACCGGGAAAGCCAAGGTGAAATTTAGAGAATGCATGGCAGATGAATTCTTTTCTTAAAAATGTGAAGGGCATTGAATATATGGTAGTTGAAAAATAGGTTTTTAGAATTTGTTGTATTAAGTGTATTTATTGGAGTAAATGGACTTTTAAAGTATTGATAAAATGTAACTGAAATGATAAACCGTGTGTAGGGTTCCATTTGTCTACTCACCATTGAGGTTGCTTTTATGAGATGGATATTACCTAGCTTCCAACCGAGTTTGATGTTATATTTCATACTTAGTCTCTATGCTTTAACAGTACATTCGAGCCGAGCTACGGGCAGAGGGGACACACGTGTAGTTGGGAGGAAACCAATGCCACCATTAAGATCTTAGTTTATATATATATATATTAGAATGAAAACTCGTACGATGTACGGGCTACTTTGTTACAACATGAAAAATAATTTGGACAAACAACATACGGTTAATTTAGATGTCAACATATATTCAAAGTGGTACATGAGCGGGACAACTAACATGTTATACACACCAAAACCTTGACAGAAATTAAAGAGCTGGGAAGATGAAACCCCAATCTTTGAAAGTAACCTGACCCAACAACATGTGTTGGTACACACCGAATTATAGCAACTTAAATCTGTCAATGATTGCACACAAATTCATTTTAAACAAATGAAAGTAACCTGACCCAGCAGAAATGTGTATTGAAAGTCTAGAATTATGTTGAACATTTAAAACCTACAGTTTTCAAACATATAATTTTGGATTTTTGAAAATAAAGCACCACTCATAGTAAAAATGTAATCTAATAATTTCACCCAGGTTCTATTGCTTGCTTAATCGTATTTGGACACCATCCGGCAGAATTATTACCACGTTTGTGCTAATGAAACTACCATAAGAAGAAGAAGAAGAAGAAATCATGTACATGAAAGAATGAAGCAAATAATATTTTAATCACTTACCAAAACAGAAGAAATTCATAGAGGCTACGGCTACATAGGCTACTCATGTGAAGAAAATGAAAGCATTCCAATGTCAAGTATAAGGAACAACCATCATCTCAACTGTCAGGGATTTAAGAGTTGATCAATTTTTCTCTTTTCATACTAACTCTTCTTTAATTTCCCACTGTTTTAAAAGTTGTGGTCACAAACTTTGTTAACAAAGCATTGTGTTAGAATATATTTGACATTTATTGTATATATTTGACATTTATTGTATAGATGCCGTAATTATGTAGTCAACAATCTAGAATATTTCCTTACTGATTTGCAGCCTAAAATCAAGGCATTTGTATTGTACCTCAATTGTATATATTACGCAGACATCAATGAAAATAGACACGAGATTATTCTCTTTCATGGTATCAGAGTCTTCTCGTTTTCTTCTCTAAGAATTTTTTTTCCTACGTCTGCTCCTCCTCTTAAACCTTCATCTCTTTCTTCAATCATCCATGGCTGACACCACAAAATTTCACCCAGCTCTTACCGTGAATAACATAAAAAAATTCATCCCTATTACTTTAGAAATGGAACGTGTTTAGTACTCGTCCTGGGCCGAGCTATTCAAGATTCATTGTCGTGTGTACAACGTCATCGACCACATCATCCCACCGAAATCCACCGAAAAATCCAAAGATGATGAACATGATGACCTTTGGTCAAGATTAGATGCCGTTGTACTACAATGAATCTATGGAATCATTTCTAATGATCTATTGCATACCATCATCAAGCCGGATACTACCGCTCGTCAAGCTTTGGGAACGTTTGGAAAATATCTTTCATGACAACAAAATCCAGTGTGCCCTTTATCTCAGTTTCAATCGGTAAAGCAAGATGATTTTCCAAATGTGTCTGCGTATTGCCAAGAACTAAGGCTCTGTTTGGTTTCGTGGAAACAAAAGGAAAAGAAAAGAGGAGATTATGACCAAAGAGAAATGAGGGAGGAATGAGTGATACGAAAGTCCATTTGTAGTGTTTGGATTGGACTGAGAGGAAAGGAAAAGAAATATAAAAAATATTTGGAAAATTAAATTCTATAGCATTCTATCGTTTCCATTGGTTTCCACATTTTCCCTTTCTTTTCTTTTCCAGTGTAGAATATCAAACGCTAGACATAAATCATTTCAACCCCTTCTTTTCTTTTCCTTTTGTTTCCACAAAACCAAACAGAGCCTAAAGGTGCTTGCCGATCAATTGGCCAACGTTGGTGCTCCGGTCCCCAATCAACATCTCGTGCTTCAGTTGATTCAGGGTCTCAGTGAGAGTTATAATGGCATTGCTACCATTCTTCAACAGTGTAAGCGATTACCGGAGTTTTACGAAGCTCATTCCAAGCTCATTCTCGAAGAGACACGGCGGCCCAAGCGAATAAATCATCGGCGGAAATGGTGATCTGACCTTCGGCTCACGGTGAACGACCGAAATACGTCCACGGAGCAGAACTCATGCAGCAATGGCGGCCAAGGAAATAGAGGGCGAAATTCAGGCAATAATCAGGGCAAAAATGGCGGCAGAGGACGAGGAAATCGTGGTGCCGTAACGATTTCGTGGCGAACAAGAATAATCCCGCCACAAGGCGGAAGAACCACCTCGTCCATGGCCCCAACCACCGCCAGATTGGCCATCTCTTTGCCATGGGCACCTTGGGGTCAGCCACCTTGGGCAACTCCACCATGTCCCTCCTGGACAAGACCGACGGTACAGCAGGCCGGGATTTTAGGAGCCCGTCCTCCCACAGCCACAGCTCAGGCATACCACACACAAGATGCTGGGTCCTCTCCACCTATGTACCCACATACATTGCCTCTGCCCTTCACACGATGACGTTAAATGTCCCATATGATAATTGGTACTTGGACACGGGTGCAACATCACACATGACAGGCTCTAATGGTAACCTCTCGTCTTATTTTAATTTGAGTAATTTAAATCGTAATATCATTGTTGGTAGTGGTCAAGCAATTCCGATTCACGGTTATGGACACACGACCCTTCCCTCACCTCATCCGCATTCAATTTTACACGATGTGCTCCATGCCCCAAAGCTTACAAAATATCTGGTTTCCGTGCGCCGCTTTACCAATGATGACAATGTTTCGGTCGAATTTGACCCATTTGGTTTTTCTGTGAAGGACCTACCGACGGGGACTCCTCTCATGAGATGTAATAGCACTGGGGACCTATATCCCATCACCTCCACCATGACACCTTCAACATTTGCTGCTCTCTCCCCAACCTTATGGCATGATCGTCTGGGCCATCCCAGAGCTTCAAATTTACGTTCTCTAAATAATAATAAGTTGATTGATTTTCATCATTTAAATAAATCTCTTGTTTGATGATCTTGTGTCTTTGGTAAACAAACTAAATTACCGTTTTATGCATCTTCTGCGAGTACGTTAATGCCATTTGATATAATTCATAATGACTTATGGACCTCTCATGTTTTAAGTACTGTTGGGCATTGGTATTATATTATTTTTTGGATGATTTTTCTCGATATTTGTGGACATTTCCCATTGCTAAAAAGTCTCAAGTTTTTTACCATTTTTTCCCAATTTAATACCTTCGTTAAAATGTAATTCGCACTTAACATAAAAATCTTCCAATGTGATAATGGTAAAGAGTTCGACAATGACTCCTTCAAGTCATTTTGTGCCCAAAACGGCCTCATTTTTCGTTTCTCTTGTCCCCACACCTCTCAGCAAAATGGTAAAGCCGAACGAAAATTACAAACGATTAACAATCTCATTCGAAGCCTTCTTACTCATGCCTCGGTCCCACCTTCCTTCTGGAACCATGCTCTCGAAATGGAAACATATCTCCTCTACATCCTTTCTCAAAAGTCTCTCCATCACAAATCACCCACTCAAATCCTCTATCATCGAGATCCTTCCTACACACATTTACGTGTATTTGGTTGCCTCTGCTTCCCTCTACATCCGTCCACAAGTATCCACAAACTTCAATCCCGTTCTACCCCGTGTGTTTTTTGGGATATCCCACCAATCATCGTGGTTATAAGTGCTACGACTTGTCTAGCCGAAAAATCATCATCTTTCTCGCCATGTTATTTTCGACGAATCTAAATTTCCCTTCGCCGATATTCATTCCCCCTATCGGCCCACTATGAATTTTTCTCTGATGGCCCACACCCGCTTCTCCTATGCAAATTGCAGACCCAAAATCAGCCCACCTTCTCGGCCCAGCAACAGCCTCCTTGTATTGACCAGCCTGCTCCTACTACAGCAGCTCCATCCTCGGCCCAAATCTCTCCAGGCCCACCTTCCCCTTCTACGTAGGATGCTCCCTCTCTTTCTCCTTCCGAGCCTAGCTCGATTGATTCTCCCAATAGCCCGCCCTATTCCCCTTCCCGGACTATTACCACTCGAGCCAAGCATGGAATTTTTAAACCCAAACAACACTACAATCCCTCCACCACTCTGACGCCATCCTCCCCCCTCGCACACCAAAAGATGCATTTTCCGACCCGAATTGGAAATCTGCTATGACCGACGGATTTAATGCTCTAATTAAAAATGAGACGTGGACCTCGTGCCTCGTCCACCTAATACTAATATAATTCGCTCTATGTGGATTTTTCGCATTAAAAAACACTCCGACGGTTCTTTTGAGCAGTATAAAGCCCACCAAGTTGGTGATGGCAGGTCTCAGCAAATTGGCGTGGATTGTGATGAGACTTTCAGCCCAGTGATCAAACCGGCAACTATCCGGACCGTTCTTAGCATTGCTTTATCTAAATCATGGGCAATACATCAACTTGACGTTAAAAATGCATTTCTTCATGGTCAACTTAATGAAACTGTGTATATGCACCAACTTATGGGATTTCGGGACACTCAATACCTTGATTATGTTTTTCATTTGAAGAAATCTCTTTATGGCCTCATGCAGGCTCCTCGTACCTGGTACCAACGGTTTGCTGAATATGTATCCCGCATTGGTTTCTCACATTGCACCTCGGTTCACTCCTTGTTTATCTATCGCAGCGGCATAAATATAGCTTATATTCTTCATGTGTATGATATCAACGGCTTCTTCCGACAGCCTTCTCCGCACTATTATGTCTTTATTAGCATCCAAATTTGATATGAAGGACCTCGGTCCTTGATGGGAGTCAAATTGTCTATCATTTTCTATGTAACCTGTTTATACCTCGTTTTATATGTTTTCTGAGACATTTGGTTGTATTTTGATGTATTTACACCTTGGTTATCATTTCGGGACCTGGGATGTAAAGTCCGGGATTCTCGGTCTTTTTCGGTGTAATTTAATATACTCTCGGTCACCCTAGTGTCCTGTAGGGATTATGTATGGTATTTATTGTGATTTTATACAGGAATTCGGTGTTTGATATGTCCGGAAGGCGAGATACGAGGATTGGAACGTATGCCCGAAGCTTAAACGTTCAAACGGATCAAAACGCGGTGGTACTACAACCATACCTTCCATTGATCTGCATTTTGATCCACCTTAGAAGCATTATTTGGGCTGTACATCTTCATGAAAGTTGTAGATAATTTCATTATCTTTCCAAAGGATTTTGAATCACTCGATTTGGAGGTCTACACAGAAAGTTATGGCTGTTTTTCTGAAGGTGTGTCAGCTAGGCGCTCGCCTGAGAAATGCTAGGCGCACGCCTAGCAGTGAATTTTGGCCAGAAGTTTCAGTACGTGATTTTAACATCCTAGGCGTGCGCCTACACTTTACTAGGTGCACGCCTAGCATCCAGAACACATAAAACACTATAAATACCCCCATTTTGGATCTAGATAAAAAACATCTTCTTCCCAACTCGTTTTTTCACCATTTTTTTTTGCACTTTTCATTAGTTTAGCTTAGTTCTTAGGTATATTAGCTTAGTTTAGTTGTAGATTATTGTAATCCGTTGATTCTCGAAGATAGCTTGACGCGTTATTGACGGGATTTCGTTCGGTGGATCGATTCTCTACGGCATAATATATTTGGTATTTCGTTTTCATTTCTTGTTCTTGTTTTTAATCTTGTTTGTGTTATTGTTTATTTCTTGTATTTTTTTGTTAGAATGAGTAGGTAATCGTTATATAGTCGAGTTATGTGATAGTCTTTGATATCGAACCTTAGCTTGTTCATGTGGTGTTCTTGATGTTTGATTGTTGATTCTCGATGTTACCATAGTTCTAGAACTTATTCTTATCACGTTTGTTGAATTAGCTACATAATAAATGTATCACACGTATCGTCTTTACATATGTATTTTGCGAGAGGATACGGGAGCCGGGGTTCTAGGATCACCGTGTAAAACCGACTGAGTTGTTCGACTCGGTTTCGTTGTGAGGTTTTGTATCGACTTGTCGGCGTTTCATGAATCGTAGATCGTGTGAGGTCGGCTTAAATCCGGTCGGTGGATCGTTGAACCCGACATATGAGGTAGATTATTGAAATAATGTCTATTCTCGAGAGCAGGAAACGACACCCTACTTGACATCGAACGTTTAGGTGAATCAAGAATACCTCGGTACTTAGCTAGGGTTTGTGAGTATTAGATTGGATCACATTTCTCGCTATCTTTTATATAGTTTTAAATCTTTCTTTGTGTTTATTTAGTTTGTAGAACCGGTGATCGACAAGTCACCACGTTCCATTATTGTGTTGACTGAACTAGAGTACGAGACCGACTTTGGTACTCGACCTGATTCCCCGTGGGATACGACCTTGACTCACCAATTCTAGGCTACAGTTGACCCGGTACACTGTCGGTGAGATTGGACACTTAGAAAAGGCCGATCAAGTTTTCTGGCACCGTTGCCGGGGATCAAGTTTTCTGGCGCCGTTGCCGGGGAATCGGGTTGATATCTTGAGTCCAAAAAGTTGACTAAAGTGTTGTGTAGTATTGTATATTATGAAGTTGAGGTTAGGGTTTGGACTCCGGAGATGTAAATATTTGGAAAGATTGAAGGCGAAGTGATAACCGAGTTTTATGTATATATCTCGGTTAAAGCTCTTTTGCACCCTCTCTTTTCTATTTTATCGTAAATATCCTTTTGTTGCCAGTACCCTAGCCTAACGGTATAACCCTTCAAGTCCTGCTCGACCGTACTAGACTTTGATTGACCTCGATTAGTGGAGATGTTTATGAAGTATAAGCCTATGGTGTAACCTCGGTATATTGTACGTCTATAATCTAAACCGGTCATTGGTGATATATGTTGGAGAAGCTATACACACACACACATTCTTTTCTCAATGCAAGGTAGAACTTAAATCCTATGCATTTGTGTCAATTACTTGTGTTTTACCATTTCAATTCTTATAGACTATATGTATGATATCAATGTTGACTCCGTCTTTATTTTTGAATCGCTCATTTTTGCTCGAGGGCGAGCAAAAGCTAAGTAGGGGGTAGTTGATGGGAGTCAAATTGTCTATCATTTTCTATGTAACCCGTTTATACCTCGTTTTATATGTTTTCTGAGACATTTGGTTGTATTTTGATGTATTTACACCTTGGTTATCATTTCGGGACCTAGGACGTAAAGTCCGGGATTCTCGGTCTTTTTCGGTGTAATTTAATATACTCTCGGTCACCCTAGTGTCCTGTAGGGATTATGTGTGGTATTTATTGTGATTTTATACAGGAATTAGGTGTTTTAGATGTCCGGAAGGCGATATACGAGGATTGGAACGTATGCCCGAAGCCTAAACGTTCAAACGGATCAAAACGCGGTGGTATTACAACCATACCTTCCATTGATCTGCATTTTGATCCACCTTAGAGGAATTTTCTGGGATGGACATCCTCCTGAAAGTTGTATACAATTTCATTATCTTTCCAACGGATTTTGAATCACTCGATTTGGAGGTCTACACAGAAAGTTATGGCTGTTTTTCTGAAGGTGTGACAGCTAGGCGCGCGCGTGAGAAATGCTAGGCGCACGCCTAGCAGTGAATTTTGGCCAGAAGTTTCAGTACATGATTTTAACATCCTAGGCGTGCGCCTACACTTTCCTAGGTGCACGCCTAGCGTCCAGAACACATAAAACACTATAAATACCACCATTTTGGATCTAGATCAAAAACATCTTCTTCCCAACTCGTTTTTTCACCATTTTTTTGCACTTTTCATTAGTTTAGCTTAGTTCTTAGGTATATTAGCTTAGTTTAGTTGTAGATTATTGTAATCCTTTGATTCTCGAAGATAGCTTGACGCATTATTGACGGGATTTCGTTCGGTGGATCGATTCTCTACGACATAATATATTTGGTATTTCGTTTTCATTTCTTGTTCTTGTTTTTAATATTGTTTGTGTTATTGTTTATTTCTTGTATTTTGTTGTTAGAATGAGTAGGTAATCGTTATATAGTCGAGTTATGTGATAGTCTTTGATATCGAACCTTAGCTTGTTCATGTGGTGTTCTTGATGTTTGATTGTTGATTCTCGATGTTACCATAGTTCTAGAACTTATTCTTATCATGTTTGTTGAATTAGCTACTTAATAAATGTATCACATGTATCGTCTTTACATATGTATTTTGCGAGAGGATACGGGAGCCGGGGTTCTAGGATCACCGTGTAAAACCGACTGAGTTGTTCAGACTCGGTTTCGTTGTGAGGTTTTGTATCGACTTGTCGAGCGTTTCATGAATCGTAGACCGTGTGAGGTCAGTTAAATCCGGTCAGCGGACTGTTGAACCTGACATAGGAGGGTAGATTATTGAAATAATGTCTATTCTCGGAGCCAGGAAACGACACCCTACTTGACATCGAGAACGTTTAGGTGAATCAAGAATACCTCGGTACTTAGCTAGGGTTTGTGAGTATTAGATTGGATCATAGCTCGGCAATCTCTTTTATATAGTTTTAAATCTTTCTTTTGTGTTTATTTAGTTTGTAGAACCGGTGATCTGACAAGTCACCACGTTCCATTATTGTGTTGACCTGAACTAGGTACGAGACCGACTTTGGTACTCGACCAGATTCCCTGTGGGATACGACCTTGACTCACCAATTCTAGGCTACAGTTGACCCGGTACACTGTCGGTGAGATTGGACACTTAGAAAAGGCCGATCAAGTTTTCTGGCGCCGTTGCCGGGGATCAAGTTTTCTGGCGCCGTTGCCGGGGAATCGGGTTGATATCTTGAGTCCAAAAAGTGGACTAAAGTGTTGTGTAGTATTGTATATTATGAAGTTGAGGTTAGGGTTTGGACTCCGGAGATGTAAATATTTGGAAAGATTGAAGGCGAAGTGATAACCGAGTTTTGTGTATATATCTCGGTTAAAGCTCTTTTGCACCCTCTCTTTTCTATTTTATCGTAAATATCCTTCCGTTGCCCGTACCCTAGCCTAACGGTATAACCCTTCAAGTCTTGCTCGACCGTACTAGACTTTGATTGACCTCGATTAGTGGAGATGTTTATGAAGTATAAGCCTATGGTGTAACCTCGGTACATTGTACGTCTATAATCTAAACCGGTCATTGGTGATAAATGTTGGAGAAGCTATACACACACACATTCTTTTCTCAATGCAAGGTTGAACTTAAATCCTATGCATTTGTGTCAATTACTTGTGTTTTACCATTTCAATTCTTATAGACTATATGTATGATATCAATGTTGACTCCATCTTTATTTTTGAATCGCTCATTTTTGCTCGAGGGCGAGCAAAAGCTAAGTAGGGGGTAGTTGATGGGAGTCAATTTGTCTATCATTTTCTATGTAATTATACCCCGTTTATACCTCGTTTTATATGTATTCTGAGACATTTGGTTGTATTTCGATGTATTTACACCTTTGTTATCATTTCGGGACCTAGGACGTAAAGTCCGGGATTCTCGGTCTTTTTTGATGTAATTTAATATACTCTCAGTCACCCTAGTGTCCTGTAGGGATTATGTGTGGTATTTATTGTGATTTTATACAAGACTTAGGTGTTTGAGATGTCCGGAAGGCGAGATACAAGGATTGGAACGTATGCCCGAAGCTTAAACGTTCAAACGTATCAAAACGCGGTGGTACTACAACCATACCTTCCATTGATCTACGTTTTGATCCACCTTAGAGGCATTTTATGGGCTTGACATATTCATAAAATTTGTAGACAATTTCATTAGCTTTCGAACGGATTTTGAATCACTCGATTTGGAGGTCTACACAGAAAGTTATGGCTGTTTTTCTGAAGGTGTGTCAGCTAGGCGCGCGCCTGAAAATGCTAGGCGCACGCCTAGCAGTGAATTTTGGCCAGAAGTTTCAGTACGTGATTTTAACATCCTAGGCGTGCGCCTACACTTTCCTAGGTGCACGCCTAGCGTCCAGAACACATAAAACACTATAAATACCCCCATTTTGGATCTAGATCAAAAACATCTTCTTCCTAACTCGTTTTTTCACCATTTTTTTGCACTTTTCATTAGTTTAGCTTAGTTCTTAGGTATATTAGCTTAGTTTAGTTGTAGATTATTGTAATCGTTGATTCTTGAAGATAGCTTGATGCGTTATTGACGGGATTTCGTTCGGTGGATCGATTCTCTACGGCATAATATATTTGGTATTTCGTTTTCTTTTCTTGTTCTTGTTTTTAATCTTGTTTGTGTTATTGTTTATTTCTTGTATTTTGTTGTTAGAATGAGTAGGTAATCGTTATATAGTCAATTTATGTGATAGTCTTTGATATCGAACCTTAGCTTGTTCGTGTGGTGTTCTTGATGTTTGATTGTTGATTCTCGATGTTACCATAGTTCTAGAACTTATTCTTATCACGTTTGTTGAATTAGCTACTTAATAAATGTATCACACGTATCGTCTTTACATATGTATTTTGCGAGAGGATACGGGAGCCGGGGTTCTAGGATCACCGTGTAAAACCGACTGAGTTGTTCAGACTCGGTTTCATTATGAGGTTTTGTATCGACTTGTCGAGCGTTTCATGAATCGTAGACCGTGTGAGGTCGCTTAAATCCGGTCGGGCCGGATTGTTGAACTCCGACATAGGAGGTAGATTATTGAAATAATGTCTATTCTCGGAGCCGGAAACGACACACCTACTTGACATCGAGAACGTTTAGGTGAATCAAGAATACCTCGGTACTTAGCTGTGGTTTGTGAGTATTAGATTGGATCATAGCTCGGCTATCTCTTTTATATAGTTTTAAATCTTTCTTTTGTGTTTATTTAGTTTGTAGAACCGGTGATCTGACAAGTCACCACGTTCCATTATTGTGTTGACCTGAACTAGAGTACGAGACCGACTTTGGTACTCGACCTGCATTCCCCCCGTGGGATACGACCTTGACTCACCAATTCTAGGCTACAGTTGACCGGGTACACTGCCGGTGAGATTGGACACTTAGAAAAGGCCGATCAGTCCTCTCAACTATTTTTTGGGAATTTCTGTTACCAAGCATTCGGGCGGTTTATTTCTTAGTCAACGCAAATATGCTGAAGAAATTATTGAGCGTGCCGGAATGGCCTCCTGCAAGCCCGTCTCTACGCCTGTGGATTCTCAATCTAAGCTTTCCACGTCAGGGAATCCCTATGAAAATCCTACTCTTTATCGCAGTCTTGCGGGCGCATTACAGTAACTTACCTTCACTCGTCCTGATATATCCTATGATGTTCAACAAGTTTGCCTACACATGCACGACCCCAAAAAAGACATGCACATGCACGCTTTAAAACGAATCTTGCGCTATCTCAAGGGTACTTTGCATTTCGGGTTGCATTTATACAAATCCTCAGTCTCCTCCCTCATTTGTTACATGGATGCGGACTGGGGTGGTTGTCCTACCACTCGCCATTCTACTTCCGGCTACTGTGTGTTCCTTAGAGACAACCTTGTCTCTTGGCATTCCAAACGTCAGCCCACTTTATCCCGATCCAATGCAAAGGCAGAATACAAAGGCGTGGCTATTGTTGTTTTTGAGTCATGTTGGCTTCGTAATCTCTTATTGGAACTTCATTTTTCTATTTCTAAGGCCACTCTGGTTTATTGTGACAACATAAGTACGGTATATCTTTCTGGTAATCCGGTTCAACATCAACGCACCAAACACGTTGAAATGGATATTCACTTTGTCCGAGAAAAAGTGGCTCATGGTCAAGTTCGAGTTCTACATGTTCCATCTCGTTATCAAATTGCGGATATTTTCACTAAGGGCCTCCTGCGTTTTTTATTCAACGACTTCCGAGCCAGTCTCAGTGTTCGCGAACCTCCAGCTTTGACTGCGGGGGTGTGTTAGAATATATTTGACATTCATTGTATATATTTTACATTTATTGTATAGATGCCGTAATTATGTAGTCAACAATCTAGAATATTTCCTTACTGATTTGCAGCCTAAAATCAAGGCATTTGTTTTGTACCTCAATTGTATATATTACTCAGACATCAATGAAAATAGACACGAGATTATTCTCTTTCACATTGCTTACCATACTTTTCCCAACATTCACAGAGATCTGCAGCAAGATATGCTATGAAGAGTAGTAAAATCAGTAATATTTGTATGAGATATTTGATCATTGAATCAAGGTGGGAAGTATATATCTTCACATAATTGCTCCACACGTGTGAATGGCGTTTATAAAAAGATTATGCAGGGTATTTCTTATCCAAATTAAAAGATAAGCTTTGTCAAAAGCTTACCAAACCATTTGAAGCCCTAAGCTCGGAGGTGACCGTAATGTATAATATGTCCAGCAAAACAATGCATCATGCTATAACTATTAATTCTTCCAAAAATCACTTAATATGCCATCATTCACACTAAGAGAAATAAAAGTATCAAAAGAGTGAAAAAGATCTTTATCACATCTAAATCAAATGCCCAATATAATGTAGAAAGAAGAAGAAAAACCACTACGCTTCATCAACGAAGCAAACATCTATACTCACCATCATGACAGAGATCATCCTAGCCGTTGCGCAATAGTGTTGAAGAATGCCTCGCACCGATTGCAAAATCCCCACATCCATGTGTTCTACCTTAAGCTAGCTGACTACAAAAGTGACATCATTATATTTCTAGTAGTTAATTATGCTTACCAAAAAGCTATCAAATAACTGAATAAGCACAACCATAAAAATAAACAACATTATGGTGGTTTTACCAAAGAGACAGAAGTCGAATTATTGTGTTGACCACCCAAATGACCATGTCGTTTGCGACCCATGAAAGCCCTAGAGTTGGAATCCCTCTTCTTTGACCACAGTGTTAAATTCATTTCTATCATCTGACATAATCAAATAGAAAATAATAATTTTAGTTCATCATTATCATCTATATATCAAGAAACCACAGCAAAATTGCATATTAAAAGACCAGGCAAACCCCATTTATTAAAGGAAAAAAGGACAAAAGAAAAGTTACAAACCCCATTCAGTGATGGCGAAAAGGACAAAAGAAAAGTTACTTGATCCCAAAGACAAAAGAGAAAACATGAAAATGAGAGTGAAAAAACAATGTCTTACTTACCCAAAGTGCTTTGTACCAACTGGAATGTAAAACAAAAGATAGTTGGTTCTTCAGATATGATGTTATCTATAAAGTGAAAAGCATATATGTTGACACCAAGAACATAACCACATGTGCACATGCAATAGTGCAACTAAAGCCACCAAACACACATGAATGCAAGATAAAAAGATCATACCTTTAAAAAACATAAATCGATGTTTGTCGAAGATTACTGAGTAGTGGGGAGAGTTCTACTTCTACAGATTCTATCTTTTCTGCTCAGCCAATAACTTTCCATCCAATGGTGTCAGCGCAACCGAAAGCACTGCAATAATTTCATATCACCGCATGAATAAATGAATAACACGTATAGAATGAAAATCATAAATTACCTTGGTATGCAACCCTAATTGATTTAGTCTTTCGAACCATGAATGTGGTTACTCGAAAACTGCTGCTTAACAGTAATCCGAAAGTGTATCAATTGCGAACTCTTTGGTAAAATTTTTAATAGCAGATATATGGTTTTGCCTATCCGCAACATTTGGATTCTCGCAAAATGGTCTGATTCTCTCATACTCCTCAAAGCTTCTCCAAACAGAACAATCTTATTTAAAGAATCCGTTTTCAATTTGTGTGAAGCAAATTATCATACAATTCTACATCACAATAAGGCTTGAAGAACATAGTAGGTTTTGAAACTTGTCGCCGGCCTTATTCATTGATCGATAGCACAGAACACCCCAAACTCATCAAAATTCTTGATCCAGTAGATGAGTTAATCGGATCAAACACCTCTATGTATCAGATCCAACTGAAACTCTTTTTCAACAATATTAATAGGCCAAGCTGTAAACATGGCGATTCGAAAGCATTGAAGAACAATAAGTTTATGTGTTTGAAACCGTATATATTGAAGAAAAAACCGTTTTTACCACCTAATTCAAAGCAGTTATCCACCATGAAATGCATCTGAAAAACTACCAACATCCTTGAAATCTGGAAAATCACTGGAAAAAATAACTTCTTGAATTCCATATTGACCGGGATGAAGTAAAAAAATTGAAAAATATGATGCTCAAACGTCATCAATGATCATAATTACCCTAATCGTTAAAAAACTCAATGGAAAAAATAATATTCAAAAACAGAAAAATGAAAACGTACATTGGAGATGATTTTAGTAGCGTCGGGACGAAGATCATGAACTACAGAGTGATTTGTTGCACATTCAGAATTCCGATAGAGATGCTGGATTAGTAGTAAATGAGGAAGATGAGACTGCCGACCACCCGCAACATAAAAACGGTCGTATCGGAATGGAATAGCACAACCACCAGCAACAGAACTGCCAAAAATCTAGTCGATCGTAGTTCTCCTTCACAACCCACCCATTCTGAAGTTGGTCTTCCTATTACGCCAGAAATAATGGTGGCAAATTAATTGGTTTTAATTAGAGGACATAACACAACAACAAAAAAACTCTTCTTTCATTCATTGAAGTTGAAAAAGAAATTCATAGCTAACAAACAGAAACCTGAGAGCCAACTTACAAAAATAGGGCATAACACATTTGACGGAAATACTATACACAACAAAAAATAAAAAGAACACATCTTTCACTCAAACGACTGCAAAAAGAAATTCATAGCAAAGAAAATTAATAATACGAACAATAGTAATAATCAAACTATATTTCTATAACTCACCTTTCATACAATCGATTAAAGGTCACCATTCTCTCGATAAATGAGTCCGAGCCATCCACCCATAAAGAGCTTGTACGTACCTCTTCGAGCCTCGAGCGGATGTTATCAATAGTGATTTGAAAATAGCAGAATTCGTGCCTCTGAAATCGGATCTAAAATTGAGGAGGGCTGAAGAGCTTGAGAAGCCAATTTGATTTGAAGAGGAATACAACAACGGAAGGTTTTCTTTAGAAGTAGCAATGGAAGTTGCAGAACTGCAAACAAATTGAGGCTAACCATTTGATCGACGTGGGGCGTTTATGTTGTGAAACCGACGGGGAACATGATCGAGGGGAGTTGGAGAGATTGAGGGAAGTGGAGGAAGTTATGGAAGAAGAGGTGGTGAAGAATTCTGAAGAGTGGCGAGTCTAAAACAGGGTAAAACGGGTCATTTTCCGGGTCAATTGGCCAAAAGTGGGTCAACTGGCGAGTTTAATTATATTTTTTGAGAAGAAGAATTTTATTAATCAAGGTCCGCCAAACAAGCGTTCAAAACGTCACCCGTGAGAAAGGAGCCCCAAGATGTACTGGTAGATACCGATAAACCATGTCTAGCTAAAAAATGCGCAGGTATATTCCCAATGCGCCGAATAAACGAAAAAGAAACAACTTCAAAACTAGGTAGAAGAGTCAAGCAGTCATGAACTAAACAACCCTGAGCTGTGAGATCCACTCCTGGCCGCTGAAGCCGCGAAACACACGTTAGACACTTTCCACCTTTATTCGCCGAATCCCTAGGTGCATCGCCTCTTCTAAGGCCAAGGAGATAGCCTTAAGCTCCATGTACTCCACGGGGTCACCCGGGTCAAAATGATATGCAAAGGAGTGAAGAACAGTGTCATTTGAGTCCCTGAAAATCACCCTTATACCTGCTGCAATCTCTGTAACTGTTGCATCAATATTGCCCTTGACCACACCTATTGAAGGCCTCTCTTATTTGTCAGATAGATGGGGCATCGACTCTTGGGTCCGATAGCTCATCATGGCCACTACATACTCATCCGAGGCTGCCAAAGACCGCGTACATACTGCCGAGACATAAACTGCATGATAATCAAAGACTGCTGAACATCGTGCCTTCCAGATTCTCCACATGTGCCACACAAACCTAGCCGCGCCCTCAGCCCCCTGCTCCTCAATGAGCCGCATGAAAAACTCTTCAAAGGTTGTAGAGTGGAGGTGCTGTAAAATCCCGTTAAATGGCGACACCCTCAAAATTCGAGCTGCCATCTCGCATTCAAAAATCACATGCCGCAGTGTTTCCAAGGTCTCTCCCCGCAGGCTAAGCAAACACCATCCCCCACATTCCGCCGTTGCAAGCCCTGACCAATAGCAAGACAATCATGCAAACACCGCCATAAGAAGTGCTGAATACGCGGTTGGACCGCAAGCCTCCAACAGTTTCTCCAGATCTTGCTCTTCCCTACTGAAGTAGACGGCCCGGCCACTGTCGACGGCCGATAGAGCGATAAGGCCAGATAATACCTAGACCACACAGTGTAGACGCCCTAATGATCATAATGCCAGATACGTCGATCCGGATGCTCCTCAGGAGCCACTGTAGTCTCCAAAATAGAATCCGCTTCCTAGGGCCTAAAAAGCTATCGAATCCGCTGTGTATCCCATGCTCTAGTGCTAGGAATAAAGAGAGTCGAGACAGTGGAATCACTTTGGAAGTTCATGCTCTACAAAAGGTATAATGGAATGAAGGTTGCCTAATAGTCCATGCATCATGGAAAACATACATTGACTCCCCATCGTCCACTATCCACCTTATCCCATTATACAGGAGATCCCGAACCTCCGAAAAGCTGCGCCACAACTAAGATGGTCGAGCCCCCAGGCCAGCTGCCAGAATCGTGTTGTCCTCAAAATACTTCGCGTGTAGGACTTGTGACGCCAGAGAGCCCGGACTGGTCAGAATTCTCCAAGATTGCTTTGCCAATAATGTCAGATTAAAACATTCCAAGTCATCGAATCCCAAGCCCTCCAGGTTTTTCTGTGGATAACAAGACTCCCAGTTCCGATGTATCTTGTGTTTATTATCCGTATCTCCCCAAAAGAAACCCCGAGTCAATTGCTCAAGCTATCGGATGAGGGTGGTGGGTAGCTTAAAGCACTGCATAATGTAAGTGGGTATGGCTTGAAGAGCCGACTTAAAAAAAAAACCTCATTTCCTACCGGCGAGAGCAGTTTGTCCTTCCATCTTGCTATCTTTTTACGAATTTTATCTAGCAGAAAAGCAAATACCTGCCGCTTATTCCGCCTTATCATAAATGGTAGCCCCAAATGTTTACTTGTGCCATCTCCTAAAGGAATCTGTAGCTGGTCTGAAACCGTATCGTGCTCCTCCTCTAAGACCTCATTCGAGAAATAGAGGCTTGATTTGTGAAAATTTATCGCTTGCCCCGGGAGGGCCCTATATCTGTCAAACAGCTCAGCCAGCACATCCACCACTCCATCTAGCAGCTCAAAGAAGACCATGCAGTCATCGGCAAAAAGTAGGTGAGATATAGTGACCGGTGCCACTCTGCCAAATCGAATCCCCCGCAATGCCCCTCGATGTACATCGTCATTAAGAAGTGCCGTGAAACCCTCAGCATAGATGATAAAGAGAAACGGCAATAATAGATCCCCCTGGCGGATCCCCCGGGTTGGCAGTATTCTGCTGCTGGGATTCCCATTAATCAAGATGCAATAGGAGACTGTCGTCACACACCGCCTCACCATATCAATGAACTGTAAAGGAAATCCCGTGCGCTTCATGACCCTCCAAAGATATTGCCACTCCACCCTGTCAAAGGCCTTGGCCATATCTAGTTTCAATGCCGCATGATTGGCACATCCTTGCTCTCCTGCCTGTAACGAATGAAAGCCTCGAAGGCAATAATGGCATTATCCGTGATGAGATGACCCGGCACAAAGGCGCTCTGATTGTCCGAGATCACATCCCCAATCACTCCTTTAAGACGGTTATTAGCACCCGAGAAATAAGCTTATAGATCTAGTTGTACAAAGCGATCGGTCGAAATTCAATCATGATTGTGGGGGTGGCAACCTTCGGAATCAGCGAGATATAGGTCTCATTGAGCTTCCCAAGGGGGGCACCATTGTTCAACACATC